>WAAF01015372.1:414555-468378 GCA_013400475.1 Tricholaema leucomelas | reverse complement strand
GGTCTCTTCTCCCAGACAACCAGCAACAGAGCAAGGGGACACAGCCTCAAGTTGTGCCGGGGGAGGTATAGGCTGGATGTTAGGAGGAAGTTCTTCACAGAGAGAGTGATTGGCATTGGAATGGGCTGCCCAGGGAGGTGGTGGAGTCACCGTCCCTGGGGGTGTTCAGGAAAAGACTGGAGCAGACCTAATCCTTCCATATCCTTGTACTGTGGCTCCAGACATGGACACACCTGGGCACCCAAATGAGGACTCCTGAAAGCAGAGTTGTGCTACCATTTAAGCTTTCCTGGGGCTCACAAACCCGGTGAAACAAAATTTAGGATGCCTCCCTAAATTAGGTAGAAGTGTAAAAGGGGTAAAACACCCAAAGAACAGCCTTGCACTGGTTTGGAAGGTGAAAAGAAAACTTTAACAATAAATAAAAGGTATTTAAGGTAAGGGAAGGTTACAAAGATGTAAGGGAAGGGAGTAGATAAATACACAAAACCAAGTTGGATGGCAGTGGATTCTCTGGATTGAGATGGATTGTCCTTGGATTCAGGAGGTAGCAGGGTTGGCCATGTGGTTGGCTGGCCACATGGTTAGCTGGAATAGCAGCAGGCAGACACTGCAGAGGTGAAGGCAGGAACAAGAGAGAGAGAAGGGGCTTTACTGGGTCTTAAATAGGGCTGTGGACAGAAAGTGAGAGTAGGATAAACTTTGACCTGGCAGGTCCTCCCTCCAGGAGGGGCCAGGTCTCCCTGCCCACCAGGGATCATCGGGTTTCCAGACCGCTCCCCCAGCCCAGGTGGGCTAAACCTGGAACAAGTATAGAGGAGAGATCATGTCCCTTGACCTGGTGGCTACACTTCTTTTGATGCACCCCAGGATACATTTGGCTTTCTGGGCTGCAAGCTCATGTTGCCAGCTCATGTTGAGCTTCTTGTCAACCTGCAACCCCAATTCCTTCTCCTCAGGACTGCTCTCTATCCATTCTCTCCCTAGTTTGTATTTGTGCTTGGGATTCCCTTGACCCAGGTGCCAGACCTTGCATTTTGTTGAACTTCATGAGGTTGGCATTGGTCTACCTCTCAAGCTTGTCAAGGTTCCTGTGGGTGGATCCCTTCCCTCCAGCATGTTGACTGTACCACACAGCTTCGTGTTGTCAGCAAAGCTGCTGAGGGTGCACTCAGTCCCACTGTCCATGCTGTGAACAAAGATAATGAACAGCAGTGGTTGCAGTGCTGACCCCTCCAGAACATCACTTGTCTCCACTTGACATCAAGCCACTGACTGTCACTCTCTGAATGCAATCACCAAGCTAATTCCTTATCTGCCAAGAAGTCTACCCATCAAACAGATGTCTTTCCAACTTAGAGACTGGGATGTCATAGTGGACAGTAAAGACTTTGCACAAGTCCAGGTAGACAACATCAACTGCCCTTCCCTTGTCCATCAATGCTGTTACCCTGTCATAAAGGCCACGAGATTTGCCAGGTACAGTTTGCCCTTGGTGAAAGCATGCCGGCTGCTACCAATCATGTGCCTCAGCAGAGTTTCCAGGAGGATCTCTTCCAGGATCATGCAGAGTGCAGAGGTGAGAATGACTGACCTGCAGTTCCATGAGTCTTTTTTCCCCCCTTTTTGAAAAAGAAGGTCCTGTTCCCCCTTTTCAGTCAGTGGGAACTTCACCAGGTTGCTGTTACTCTTCACCAGATTGCCATGTCCATGCTGTGTCACAAGGTAATTGGACAAATGCAAGCATACATCCCTACCTGATCTATAGCCCATTTGTCCTGCTGCTGACAGCAGGCTCACAATGACCAGATTGACTACCACGGGCCCTGCATTCAGCTGTGACCCGTGATGGGTTTCACATGAGCTCAGCCTGTAGGGTCCTGCTGAGATGGGGAGCACAGGGACTGTCAGCAGGACATGTCTGAGGGTTACAGTGATATTCCCTCTGAAGGAAAGATGGGAGCTGCCTCCTAGTGCCGGAGGCAGCCTGCAAAAGCTGGAACCTTGTGATTGATGGATCAATCACATCAGCAGGTCTAGCAAAGCAAAGCAAACGATCAGGCAGTAAGGCTGTATACTGCCAGAAACAGAGAGCAATACCAGCAGGCAACAGGCACAAATGCAACGGCAGAGCACATTGTGTTTACCTGCATATCTCCTTTTGTCAATGTAGCCAAGACTAATGGGCCTTTGGGCAGAGAACAGCCAATCAGAACGGCAGTTATCCAAGCTTGACCATATGAGGGGATGCCATAGGCTTTCTTTACCCAAATTTGGGTAAAGCATAGGCCTTGCACAACGCAGGCACAAGCTAAGTGTGTGTACCTTATTTACCACAGGATGTAAATAAGTCTGGGCAGGCCAGGGTTTTTATACTCAGTGGCTCCAGGTTCTTTGTCCTCTTTCCTGCGGTTGCTTCGTCTCAAAACAGAAGGAGGGAGAGCAGAAAACATGCCTGGACAAGCCAGGACATGTATAAACCCATTTTGGCCTCTCAGGCCTACCACACCAGGTGGAAATGCCAGGACCTTGCTGCACTTAAGGAACACGGACTGACAGTGATTCCTTGACATTTGTCTTTTCAGGACCAGCAAGCTCTGTGCAAGGCAGAACTGACCACAGGAGAGAAAGGACTCACTGACAGTACTGAAATGTCAGAAACCTCCTTGAACCCTACATCGCTCAGTGATTACAACCAGCTTGGTTTTAACCTGAGAGCAAATATCTTCCAAGGTGAGTCACCTATGCCTGACCTCAAAGCTGGGTCCATCAACATTGCCTGGGCTCAGGGCAGTCATACTGCTTTGGGTAGAGATCTGACTGTAGGTAACCCACACTTTTCCCTCTTCTATCCACAGTCACTGCTTTTCCAGACTGTGGTGCCTGAGGAAGCAAAAGCTAGAACCTCCCTTTTTATGTATATTCCATTCCTTTATTTTCTCTCTCACATTTTTTTTCCCTCAAGGTGTGAAAAAGTGAAGGTCTATCACGATCCCTGTCCTCCATGGTCAGAGCTGTCCAAATAGATGCTATTTGCAATCTGATGTCATCTGTTATCTCCAGTCCCAGGTCATCTCCACTTCCAATACTGACTCTATTTCTCTTCAAGAGTTTTAGAGAAATGTCTTCCCACAAATCTATTTTCAAGGTTTCCAGGGATCCCTCCATCTAAAGAAATACTGGGAACTCAGCATGCATCCCATTATTGTTACCAAGAAACTCTGAAATAATTATCTCTGATTCCAGCATGAGACAGGATCCTTTTCCTTCTACAGTACATTCCATGACAAGACATAGCTGGGTATTAAAGACTGCATTGTCCTGAGTTTGTGCAGTCACACAGAAAGGAAGAATATATTTCCCCAAGGAGCTCAGAATCATTATTAGCAAAGAAAGGATACACCAAAAGGGAAGGTGAAGAGTACAGGTTGAGAGATTAAGATACAGCCCACTCAAATGGCTAGAAGTCAAAAGGGGATAAAAAGAGAAAGCACAGCTGGGATCTATTTGTTAAGTATTGCCACTGAAAAAGAGTTCAGGGAGGCTTGGAGTGGTAAGATGGTGCTTGTTGTGGAGCTGTGCTGCTGAATAGGAAGCTACATGAATGAGGGAATTCAACAGGAGGGAAGTGGGCACTTGATTAAAGGGGCACTGGGATGCAAACAAAGATGATAACTCACAGCAGCTTCTATGCGTATCTCATACTTAAGGATGAAAAGCAGATAAGTTGGCAAGCACAAGGTCTCTCCTGGGTGATGATGAAGCTGTTATTCAGCTCTTAGCCATGCATCTGATGTCAACATAAGCCTTTTCTTGAGCTCTGGAAACTGCTGGTGTTGCTTCCCCTGCTCAGTTTCTGGAGTGCAGTAGGGCGATTTCTACATACGCTTCCTTATTAGCTGTTGCTTGCAGGTGGCCCACTGCAGAGCCAAAGCTTGATGAAAGATTCCTACACACCTGATATAATTCAGAAGGCAACCAGGGATCCCAAGGATTGGCATGGAAGGAGGACTGATGAGCTAGGTATGGCTTCTGCCAGGAAAATGGCTTTGCAGAATTCCTGAGATGAGTGTTGCTTCTGCCAAAGACAATGAATGGGTCTGGGCAAAGGTGCAAGGGACTTGAAATTGGCATTTTCTCAAGAGAGGAGCTTTACAGCTTGAGGGATAACAGCAGCAGAAGGGAGGCTGTAACTGAGCTGTGATTTGCCTTCTTTATAGGAAAATGGCATCAGAAAAATGCTGCAAATCTTAACGTGCAGAAGGCATTGAAGGACAAATATGGGGAGAAAGCAAACAAGCCTTAGAAGAAGTTTTAGAATTGGAGTGCATTCAACAAGGGACCATTTTCCTCAGCTATCTAATAAACCTCCATAGAAAGCACAAAACCATTGCTTACTAGTTGCCAACAGCAGGCTTGTTGCTGGTGCTCTTTCCACCTCTCCCCTGGGTTGTCTCTGAGGAGAGCAATGCAAGGTAAACCTGAATGCAAATACAAAAAAAACCCCACTTTGTTGGTCACAGGTGAGGTGGTCCTGATTAGATTGTGAGGAGTGCACCAGTGCAGAGGGATGTGGTGGTGAGTGAAGACCATGTAGAAATTCATCATCTCAGCCCATAAGGTGAAGTAGAACCTGCAAATGTTGTAAGAGGGAGATACCTGGGGGGGCTGTGTGTGTGAGTGCAAGCTCCTGTTTGCCAGAAGATTTGTAACACTTCAACAGCTGCCCAAGCAATCTGGAGAGGATGCACTGGGAGTGAACCAGGTTTGCCCGAGAACCTGAGCACTGCCTACCTCTCTCTGTACTGAAGACTGTAAAACTTCCCTACAGAGACGCTTCAGAGCTGTATGGCACACCCACCAAGGAACCAGCTCCTCCAAGCTGAATTCAGAGACTGAAATTCAGGCACTTGCCAGAAGAACACCAAACAATAACCTGGGCACAGTGTCGTATGATTGGCATCAGATGCCTATGTGGAGGCTCTGTGCCTTCCGTTCTAGTTTTGCTGTTGTATTTCACCAATGTGTGAAAACAAATGGAAGCTGACCTTAGAAGAGACATCAGGGTATTCACCAAAGCCCACACTGTTTGCAGGCCAAGCCAATGTGAAAAACCTCAAACTGAACAAAAAAAACACATCCAGTTGTGGTGGTAGGCCTGATATGCCAAACAGGTTCTTATCCATGCCCTGGCTTGCCCAGATCTGTTCCCCTACTCCACCCACTTCTGTGCTGGGGGAAGCAACTGTGGGAGGGTAGGGCAAAAGCCTTGGCTTCACCTAGTATGGTGAGGCTGGGCAAAGTGCCATTCTGACTGGCTAATCTATGTCCAATGCCCCATTAGTCTCGGGACGGATATTGAGAAAAGGGATAAGCAGGTAGCACAGGGTGCTGCTCATGGCTCATTTGCATCCTGAATTTGCCTGGAGAGCTTACCAGGAACAGGCTCTAAATGCCTGCATGTGATCAGCCTGCGTAGCCAGCATGACGTCATGCCAAGACTGCACACCACATCGCAGCCTGCCTGCCCCTCTGCAAGTCTCCCTCCAAGATGGGAAGTCCTGGAGGGACGCAGATTGTCCAGAGGACCAAGTCAGAGACTATGCTATAGACTCCCAGCTTCCTGAGAAAAGAGCCTGGGAAACTCTGACAGCAACCCCTTGTTGTGGTAGGCCTGATAGGCCCAAAATAGGCTCACACATGTCCTGCCTTGCCTAGGCATGCTTTTCTGCTCCACCAGAGAGGCAAGCGCAGGAAATGGACACAAAAGAACCTGTAGCCACTGAGTCTGGCCTGCCCAGGGTGCTGTGGTGTAAGGTACACACACTTAGCCTGTGCCTGCCCAGTGCAAGGCCTGTGCTTCTCCCAAATTAGGGAAAACAAGCCTATGGCTTTGCCTAATATGGTATGGTTTGGCTAACTGCCATCCTGATTGGCTATTCCTGTGTCCAAAGGGCAATTAATCTTGGCCCACATTGATAAAAGGAGATATGCAGGTAAACAATGTGCTTTTGCTTCCCTGCTCTCTCTGCCGTGCTCAACCGTGCTCTGCTGTTGCCTGCTGCTATTGCACACTGCCTCATTGTTTGCCTGGTAAACTCCACTGCCGCCAGTTACCAGGAGCAGACCCTGGATGCCTGCACACGTTCAGCCTGTGTGGTCCGTGTGATGTCGTGCTGAGACTGCACCACATCTGCCTTCTGCACCTGAAAGTCCTGCTTAGAAGAGCCAGGAGACAATGACAGAGTTTGTCTGCACCCCTTCCCCAGAAGCCAGGAAGAATTGAGTCAATTCTGACAAGACAGAGTCCCCTGAAAGCATTTGGGCACTATCTGGACTGTGACTAGCCCCCATGAGTCGGGTAATAATAATTTGTGAGTAAATGATTAAATGCCTCTTTGTAATTCGGTCTGGGTCGATGANCGAGGGGGAATGGGTTTAAGCTGGAAGAGGGGAGATTTAGACTGGATGTTAGGAGGAAGTTCTTTACAGTGAGGGTGGTAAGACACTGGCACAGGTTGCCCAGGGAGGTTGTGGATGCTTCCTCCCTGGAGGTGTTTAAAGCCAGGCTGGATGAGGCCTTGAGCAGCCTGCTCTAGTGGGAGGTGTCCCTGCCTATCGCGGGGGGTTGGAGCTGAATGATCCTTGAGGTCCCTTCCAACCTAAACCATTCTATGATTCTATGAATTCTCCATTGCCTTCTGCCACGAGCAGAAAGAGCTTGAGCCCAGCTACTGGGCAAGCGGCATTTGACCGCAGGAACCTTCTCTTCTAGCTCAATTAATGCTTATATATGTTGCTGGTTATTACTAGCTCTGGATATTATCCATAGAATGTTTCCATGACCGTGTAAGAACCTAAATATTATTAAAATTAGTGGTTGGAGGTGGTGAGAGTTCTGAATAGCAAAATTAATAAACAATATTAATGTTGGAAAATATCCTCTTGCATAATTAATCTTCCCCTCCATGTGCTTTGGGTACTGTCTGATTTATACTTTGTGAGTAAATACTTAAAAGCCTCTTCCAGTATAATATTTGTGTTTGCCACTTTAAGAAATAAGTGCTGTAGTTTTGCCTGTTCCCTGCGTGTATAAATGTCCAACCTGTATGGTTTTGAACCTTGTGACTAAGTTTTCTGGTGAGTTTTAATGTTAATAAACAGTTTCCATAGTTACTAACAATCATCACCTGGATATCAGAATTAATACAGATTATTAATTTTGCATAACCCATCACACCAGTTTAACCCATCTAAAGGAAACAGGAAAGCTGCAAGAAGCTCCAGGACTTCTCCAATCTGCAAATCACCCCACAATGTAAATGGAGCCTTACTGAAGTTCTCATAAGACCTGCTCAGCCTGTCAGCCTTTTGCTAACTCCAAGAGAGAAGCCCATGTATCTACCATGTGGTCTGCACAATCTGAAGTTCAGTGTGTCTGGACAGTAATCAAGGACCACTCAAGGGCTTGAATGATGCAGGGTCTTTAGGTGTGTTTCCCTCATAGGATGTAATGGCCTGTGTTGCAGGGTCTTGCTTTCCAGCTCTCAAGTGTCACGGTCTGGTGCAGCAGTCACAAAGTATGTGTTTGGAAATAGCAATGCCCTAATTTTGCCTGTCTGGTCCCAAGCTTTCACCATTTTGAGATTCATGTTTTGCTCTGTGATATGAACTGTCTTGGGGCAGAATTTTAGGACTGTTACTTCGCCTTCATTGGCTGGGGCTTAGATAACAATGTGCTGACTTCAGAAAAACGTGAAAGAAGTTAAAATGTAACTGATGATAATCAAGTGATAATCATTTTCCACCACCAATAATTAACCATTTGGACAGCAGATGTTCCCAGGCACATGGTCCAACTCTTTCAAATGGCAGCTTGTAGAAACCTCCCTGTGGGTTTTCCTTGTACATCAGTACCCAATGGCTCCTGTCTGAGCATACACATGTCACTGAACAGCACAGTTCTGTAGTAGCACTCTGTTCTATGTTTTGCATCCAACACTAATGACCAGCATGACTTCAGGTGCACGATAAATGCTGTCCTCTGAGACCACAGCAAGCCCTAGTCCACAAAACATGGAGCTGAACAGAAATCTACTTCCAACCCCTACCATTCTGTGATTCTGCGGCATTCTGTTGATCTGTTGGAGGGTAGGAGAGCCCTGCAGAGGGACCCTGACCGGCTGGATGGGTGGGGCAGAGGAAGTTCTTCCCAGAGAGAGTGATTGGCATTGGAATGGGCCGCCCAGGGAGGTGGTGGAGTTGCCATCCCTGGACGTGTTCAAGAAAAGACTGGATGAGGCACTTAGTGCCATGGTCTAGCTGACTGGATAGGGCTGGGTGCTAGGTTGGATTGGATGATCTTGGAGGTCTCTTCCAACCTGGTTAATTCTATGATTCTATGATTATTTGGCATACTGGAAGCAGTCAGTTCAGGGTAGAGTTAGCTCACACAGAACATAACATGTGGGCTGAATCAGCACATAAGTTTACAGACCTGTTTCTAACAGACATTAAAAACAGCCATTAGAAGTAGACATTAGGGCAGGTAGACTGCAGGACTATATGGTACAGCTTGGAGCAAATGCCCTTTGTTACCCATGAATGGTTTATGAAGAGACTGGATCAGAAGGTGAAACAGACTGAAAGAGCTTCTCGGTGCACCACTACCTCTGCCACAAACTATTGTTTGCTTCCCACAGGGCAGTAAAATGTCACTTTCTACACTTTTTAAGAAACTATTTTTTTTTAAATAATAACACATAATATAATTATAAAATATATAAGTAATGCAATCATCATTTTTATTCTGATGATAAACATAATTTTGTATGTAGTTAAATAGTCCAAAATGGCTGGCATCATATAATGCACTCAAATGGGTGGCAGCTCTTTGGTGCCAAATGAACATATGCGTGGCAATCCATCTTCTTTGCTTTGCCAAATGTTACAGCTTAGCCAGGGGCTGATGGGTGACACACTGAAGGCTGCAGCGATAACTGAAATAGCTTTCAGTGAGACCACACAGCTACTGGCAGCAATCAATACCTGAAGACTCTGAGAGTTGAACAGACTGATTTATCCAGAACCTTGGCAAGGAGCATTACCCTATGTGACACACTGTGTTGACTATAATACCCTGGGTACTCAAACGTGCATATCTAAAGCCAGCTTTGGGATCTCAAGTAGCATGTCAGATGCAGTTAGACAAGAATTGGGAAGTCTGAAGAAGACGAGGCTGAGAGGGGATCTTATTGCCCTCTACAACTACCTAAAAGGAGGTTGTAGTGAGGCTAGAGGTGGTCCCTTCTCCTGAATTACTAATGATAGGACAAGAGGAAATGGCTTCAAGTTGTGTTAGGGGAGGTTTAGATTGGCTGTTCAGAGGAAGTTCCTTCCTGAGTGGGTGTGGTCAGGCACTGGAACAGGATGCCCAAGGAGCTGGTGGAGTCACCATCCCTGGAGGTGTTTAAAAGGAGAGTGGATGTGGTGCTTGAAGCTATGGTCTAGCGATTAAGGATGCTGGGATGAAGGTTGGACTGGATGATCCTGGTGGTCCTTTCCAACCATAGTGATTCATAGTGATTAGATGTTGTGCTGAGGGATTTGGGTTAGTCAAGGATTTGTCAGTGTGAAACTAATGATTGGACTCAATGATCTTGAAGGTCTTTTCCAATCTAAGAAATTCTGTGATTCCATGATAAAAGAAGTTCTCACCGCAGCTGCAATCTCTCTTCTACCCATTTCTCTGCTCTCAGCAGTTCGTTCCCTCTCGCTTGTTTTGTGCTGGTGCAAACACTTCCCTACCTTCCCTCTGAACTGATTCAACTTGATAAACCAGCAAAAAAAATCAATACAGAAGCAAAAAGCAAACTTAACAGGTTAACAAATGAAGTTTTCTGAGTAATGGGTCTTGTCACAGGGAAGCCAATGAGTGATGTGGGTATGCAGGGGTTGGGAAAGAGGAGTGGAAGTGGAGGGGAAATGATCCCTCACTGCCTTTTTTGCACAGTGAAGAATTAGTTGGCCTTTTGCTGCATTTATTGTCTCGCTGAGCTGAGCACTTGCAACTTCAGTAGTCTGTATTTAAGTGGTTTTACAAGGTCTGATCATTGGGTGGCAGCTCTGAGCCAAGGTTTTTATTGATAGGGCAGAACCTTAGAGGGGGAGAAGAGTTCTCACTTTTAGCTAAACCAGCCACCAAAACAGCTATTTCAGAGCTGTTTCAGCCGTCTACAAACAGCCAATGCACTTAAAATACGCTCGAGTGAAGAGACTGTTTGCAGCCAAGCTTCTGCATCACTGTCCTCAGACCTTCTAGCTTTACTTGCAGCAATGGTTATTTCCCATTTCAGGCTTGTGCATCCCTGCAGCTGAGGCACAGATCATTTTGCAGGATACCAGTTTAAGAAAGATTCCATGTTCTCCAGCCTGTCTTCTTTATTGTTCATTATCATTTCAGCCAAACAATCAGTGTAACCCTCTGACTTCTGCATGTCTCATGGTCTCCTGAGTGATTCTGACTTCTAGTATCTCCGCTGCAAAGTTTGGATGTCTTAGTAAGGAAATAGTAACAACTCTAAGAACAGGAGATAGCCTCTGCAAGAACTCTGATAACAGTCTTCAGACTGCTATTAAAGTCTTTATGCTGTAAAGATTTCAGATAAATAAAAGCTAAATTCAGAGTTGCAACTATCCTGAAGTAAGCCCAGTATTCCTGAAAGAGTAGACTACTTAGTGCTGATCCTGCCTATAAATGGATAAAAGAGAGATCCAGGGCTGCTTGAAGTGGCTCACAAGCTCACAACAAAGAGGGAGCAAGTGAATTGACTTCACTGGCTTTCACTCCTGGGCACTGGAGTTGAAATACAATTGTGTCTTAAGCTTAAAGGTATTTAAAATATTTATCCATCAAGAGAGAATGGTGGTTTGAGGTTTAGGAATTATCTGTGATGTTCCCTTTAATAGTCTTAGGGCAAAGGAGCAAGAAAGTAAAAAGCAAACCAAACCAAAATAGAACAAAAAACCCAAAATGCTACATCCCTCAGGGGTCTCTTTGGATTTTGTTTGTTGCTGTCTCTTCTTTGAAGGTATGAAACAATATGAGAGGACAGTGTGAGACTGCAGACAGAACCAAGGTCTTTGTGGACTGAAGCTGCCAAGAGCAGTGGCCTGGTATCAGAAGTGGAATCACTGGACCGGTAAACAGTTAGAGAGGTTAAGAGCAGTATCTCCTTGCAGATGGACAGTGGACTCAACCAGCTCTGGGCAAACCAGGCACATGGGCTACATTACCAAGAAACTCTCAGGGTTTATTGCTGATTTTAGTAAACAAGCCTACCAGAGTTGCCATTTTATCTCTTCAGTAAAATTCTTTTGTTAAAACCCTTACATCCATTGCTCTTGAGCAGGATTATCCAAGCTCATCATGTGCCCAAGCAAAATCCTTTTCTATAGCCTGAGAAGTTTGAACCTGAAATTGATTATCTATTTTTAGAAAGGAGGCCTTGCTAAATCTGAATTCTTCACCTGCAAGTCAGACCTATCAAGGCAATGTAAGGCAAGCCTCGTCCCTCTTACCAAGCACATTAATGTAACTACGAAAGGCGTAAGGCTGCTTGAGATCTTTCACCAAGCTGGAGATGAGAGGTAACATTTGTGGGAAGAAAATGAGATTATAAAGGTGTCATTTTTCAAACTTTTGGCTTGGCTGTCAAAGACCCTTCCAACTCCAGCAGGCTTCTCTGAACCTCAAAGCTGGCCACCTTCCCTTTCACAGCAGCTTTCTTCAGTGTTCTGAAGTTCTGATCATCTCAATAGTCTGTGCATTGTCTTCCTTGCCCCTGATGGATCCACTATCAAATGCAGGCTGTCTGATCATTTTAGTGGATTCCAAAAACTTATTTACATGTTCTGATGGGTTGACCTTGCCTGGCAGCCAGGTGCCCACCAAGCTACTTTATCATTTGGCTACTCAGCTGGACAGGAGGGAGAAAAAGAAGATCATAGAATCATGGGATCATTTACGTTGGAAAAGACCTTCAAGACCATCGAGTTCAACTGTTAACGTAGCAAAGCTAAGTCCACTACTAAACCAGGTGCCTAAGCACCAACTCTGCACACCTTTTAAATAGCTCCAGGGATGGTGACTCAATCTCTTCCTTGGGCAGCCTGTTCCAATGCTCGATGACTCTTTCAGTGAAGAGGTTTTTCCTAATGTCCAATATAAAGATCCCCTGCCACAACTTGAGGTTCTTTCCTCTTGTCCTATTGCTTGTTATTAGGTAGAAGAGACTGACACCCACCTCACTACCATTTCCTTTTGGGTAATGAAGTGGGTTAGGAACTTTCTCCCCATTTGAAATTTACCAGACCAGCTCAGATAGCTTGGAAGTAAGATGAAGCTGTATTTACAGCAAAGCAACATTGACCAGCATGTATACACAATATATTTACAAGTATTTACAATTACAGACAAATTAGAAATCCATACTCCCTCCCAGACAAAAGAAAATGCCCAGAAAGGGCTCAAAACCTCTCTATCTCCTCTCCCAGACAGAAACCAAAACAACCAGTCAGCAAAGCTTACTTGTTATTTTTAAGTGGAGACATTAGAGCAGAGTGAAGAGGAAGCAAATAGAAGCAGAGTCACAGAATAAATTGTTTACATTTTGGCTTTTTATCCCTTTTAGCAATCCAATGAATCATACAGACTTCATCACTGTTTTCTTTTCACAACCCATGATCTAATTTCTCTCATTAAAATATTCTAATTAGCCTCAAACCAGCACAAGTAATTGTAGACAGCAGCAAGTTCTCCCCCTAAGATAATCCACCTGGCACACCTCATTCAGCAGAGGAGTTCTACTTCATCCAGTGCTCCAGGGGCCACTGCACAAACCCACAAGAGTTCCAGTGGCTTCTTGAGAAACCACATAGTGGCACAGTGCCACAAACCCCTCTCACCACAGCTCCCTGTCACCTGGCATGCCTGTGGTCAATCACAGAGGAATCAGCAGGGCCATCTTCCCTTAGTAAGCAAAGCTTGTTGCTTTCCTAGCAGTGAGGCTGGTAGTTTACATGTGCATGCTGTGCCGATCTCTGCTGTTACTAGAGAAGTCAAAGAAGATAAGCCACAGAAATGTATCTAGGAGCTGGGACTGCAGCCCCACCAAAAAACCAAACAAATACACACACACACACCCCAGAGGGATGTGGAGATGCTGGAGTGTGTCCAGAGAAGGGCCACGAGGATGATGAGAGGGCTGGAGCAGCTCTGCTATGAGGACAGAAAGAGTTGGGGCTGTTGAGTCTAGAAAGAGGAGGCTCCCAGGTGACCTTATTGTGGCCTTCCAGTATCTGAAGGGGGCCTACAAAAAAGCTGGGGAGGGACTTTTTAGGCTATCAGGGAGTGACAGGACCAGGGGGAATGAAGCAAACCTGGAGATGGGTAGGTTCAGACTGGATGTGAAGAGGAAGTTCTTCAGCATGAGAGTGGTGAGAGGCTGGAATGGGTTGCCCAGGGAGGTGGTGGAGGCTCCATGCCTGGAGGTGTTTAAGGCCAGGCAGGATGAGGCTCTGGCCAGCCTGATCTAGGGTAGGGTGTCCCTTCCCATGGCAGGGGGGTTGGAACTAGATGATCCTTGTGGTGCCTTCCAACCCTGACTGATTCTATGATTTCCATACAGGCTGTGGAGTCCATTATGCCACAGGAAAACTTCTCTAGTTCGTAGACTTCAATCCAGAGTAAACTACTAACATCTGGAGTAAGATTCAATACTCTAAGGACTACAAGGAGCACCTTCTCCACTGACTTCAGCAGGTGTCAGAGCAAGTAATGAATGATTCCTGCTGCTCTTTCTCAAAATAAACCTAAGATAACTTCTTCCTATGCTCCAGTCTCTCTGCTGTTTACTCCTCTATCTCCTGCTTCTACTAGTATTCTTTTTCTCATTCCCACAGCACAGAATCATAGAATCAACCAGGTTGGAAGAGATCTCCAAGATCATCCAGTCCAACCTAGCACCCAGCCCTGTCCAATCAACTAGACCACGGCACTAAGTGCCTCATCCAGTCTTTTTTTTGCACACCTCCAGGGACTGCGACTCCACCACCTCCCTGGGCAGCCCATTCCAATGGCAAATCACTCCCTTCCTCTCCCCTTTCTAGTGGGATCGTTCTGTTTTCTTCTTGAAAGAAGGCAGAAGCAGCAAAAGAGATAGTGCAAGACATAAGCTGGTATCTCTGAGAGGAAACTCCATGAGTCAAACATGTAAAGCTTCTGTATTTCTCACGGATCATGTTGCAGAAATAATTTCAGCACAGCTATGCTCTTTCAGGAATAAGGAAGTTCCCTTCTTTGCCGTTCTGATTAGTTGTTAGCGTCACTGCATCTAGTCTAACACATCCTTCTCCACTTAGGTGCAGTAATTAACATGTCCTCTCCATGTGCTTTCACAGCAAGAGCAGGGAAGAGTGATTAGAAAGAAAATGGAAGCAACTTCATTAACATGCTTGGCTTTCTATTCTTCCTCAACCTGTACAGATCCAACCAATGGCATCCTGGAATGCATCAAGAAGAGTGGAGGGAGGTTCTCTTCCCCCTTTATTCTGCCCTGGAGTACTGTGTGCAGTTCTAGTCTCCTAAGTTCAAGGATAAGGAACTGCCTGAGAGGATAGAGCAAAGGGCTACAGAGATGATTAGGGGACTAGAACATCTGTCCTATGAAGAAAGGCTGAGGGACTTGGGTCTTCTTAGCTTCAAGAAGAGAAGACTGAGGGAAGATCTTATCACTGCTTATAAATACTTAAAGGGTGAGTGTCAGAAGGATGGGGCCAATCTTTCTTCAGTGGTGCCCAGTAACAGGACAGAGGTGATGGGCACAAACAACACAGGAAGTTCCATCTAAACGTAAGGAGAAACTTCCTTCTGTTGAGAGTGGTAGAGCACTGGAACTGGCTGCCCAAAGAGGTGGTGGAGTCTCCATCTCTGGAGTCACTCAAAGCCCACCTGGACACCATCCTGTGCAACCTGTTGTAGGTGAACCTGATCTGGCAGGGGTTTTGGACAAGATGATCTTCAGAAGTGATTTCCAACCCCTATTACTCTGTGATTCTCCCTAGCCTGGACATAACACTGGCATCTGCAAGCTGAATGCTATTCTGGCTGCAAGCCCAGTCCACTGCTTTTTGCCTGGCTCCATCTCATAGGTTTAGCATTCCAGCCCCTCTAGACCCTTCACAAAACACCAGCCAGTCACTTAATTTGCACAGCAGTTGTTAAAGTTCAGTCATGCTGACAAATTGATGAGCCTTCAACACTCCATCCATGGGCAAACTGTAAGAGATATGTAGTCATTACAACACTGTGGTTGTCTGCATTGGGATGATCTCTGAAAAGTCTAAATAGTCAGAAGGTGAATGCAGAGGAAGGAGGCAGTGGGAAATGGTATAATGACCACAAGCTCTGCTACTGTACTGGAGAAGGAAGAAACAGGATCACAGGATGTCAAGGGTTGGAAGGGACCCAAAGAGATCAAGTCCAATCCCCCTGCCAGAGTAGGGCCATACAATGTAGCTCAGGTCACAGAGGAACACATCCAGAAGGGCCTTGAGAGTTCCCAGAGAAGGAGACTCCACAACCTCTCTGGGGAGCCTGTGCCAGCACTCTGTGACCTTACAGCAAAGAAGTTCTCCCTTGTGTTGAGGTGGAACCTTCTGTGCTGCAGCTTACATCCACTGCTCCTTGTCCTATCACAGGGAGCAAGTGAGCAGAGCCTGTCCCCTCCCTCCTGACCCCCAGCCCTCAGACATTCATAAACATTTAGTAAATCCCCTCTCAGTCCCTCAGCCTCTCCTCAGGCAGTGCTCCAGTCCTTTTGTCATCCTTGTAGCCTTCCACTGGGCCTTCTCCAGCAGATCTCTGCCCCTCTTAAACTGGGGAGCCCAAAACTGACAGAGCAGTGACAAGCTGGGTGATGAGGTCTGCTGGGAATATCCCCAGTGATGCCCAGCTCACATTACATGGATTTCACAAATAAAATTTGGCCCCTCATAGGAAAGCCAGGAAGGTAAGAGGCATCCAACAGCAGCTGCTGCTCTTAGACTGGACTGTCCTCACATTGCCATTGATCAGAATTTTGCTGTGACTTTTAGGACTGAGAAAGCCTCAGGTTTTTACTCTACTTGCTTGTAAATCAAAGAAAAAGAAGATTCTGGTCTACAATCTGTGAAGAAAGGCTGGGATTTTTTTCTGTAATAGGTAGAATTACTTTTCAAGACATACTCAAGTCCAAAGCATTAAGCCTGGTGTTTTTAAGCCTCACTGGACTTCAAGCCCCTGAAGCAAAAGGCCCTCATAACAATAGTAAAACCTCAAAATCATCTCCCCCTTGCTGTTCCTCATCCCCAGACAGAAATTGCAGCCATTCTGATACAATGAACTATGATCAACGACTTCAGATTGCACCTCTGTTTCCTCTCCTGCACTGAAGAGGCCTGGTGCTCCATGAAATTCCAGCAGATGTGGGTGTAACACAAAAAGCCTAAAAGAGAAGCCTGTTGTCTCCTGTGAATGATCTTTTAATGCTCACAGGAGGAGGAAATGAGAGTACTAAGACCAACTGGGCAATGCTGAACAATGACTTATTTAGCTGAGCACTCACATCAGCATCAATGTCCTAGGATCAGCATAATTCTCAGTCCTGATTTCTACGAAGTACACCCTGCTGTTCCATTGAGTCATGAACTTGTCCAAAAAGAAACATTTTCTTGCCTCTCTTGCCACTCCTACTCAAAAAATGTTCTTCTGGTGAATTGAGCCATCCAGTCCTCCTATTTCTTCGCATTAAGATCTCATTTGCAGGGCTTCTGTGTCCTCGTGTTTTAGGGAGAGAGGGCTCCTTGCCAATTCCTTCCCCACAGCAACAACACATTTGCCTTACCCAAATGCTGAGTGGTCTTCAAGGCAGGTGGTTCACAGCAAGTGATTATTTGACTTTCTCATCTATCACTCACATAAAGTTGGTGCAAATGCAACTGCCAGTGGGACTCCCACAGCTCTGCCCCTTCAAATGAGCCTTTCAGTTGTGCTGTTGCAGTCTTCAGCACCAGAGGCATGTTTGATTTGTTCTCTCTGACCTTCCTGTTTACAGCACAGGTCCAGCATCTAGAGTCCTGGTCCGACGCCATACAATTGTGAAGAAGAGCAAAGGGAGCCCTTTTCACCCTTACATTTTGATTACATTATTTCCAAAACACTCATTATTCCACAAATAAGGTGTAATGACCTCTTAACAGTGCCTGAACTTCACTGCTTGTTCTCGATCTGCACTCAAACCCTGTCCTTTAAATGATCCTTCTCCTTGTGTGCAATGTTCTCTGAGAGGAAAAATCACTGCCATAAAGTTTAACCATCCTTAACTAAAACATCACTTTTGTCTTAAAGACCTGTATAAAACTGTGCCCTTCTAAACAGCAGCACCAGAAGAGTGGATTCTGCTCACACCAAACCCACACTGCTAAGGGATTAAAATTCAAGCCACACTCTGCTTACGTCTTTTAATTTCAGTGATAATATCGCTCTGCATCAGGAGAAGTGAGGCAGATGCACTCAAATGGAGCCACTGTAATTTAAGATCTATTTAGATCTCCTTTTTAATCTTAAGGGGGGAAAAAAAGGAAGGAGAGTTGTGGCATCTAAAGAAGTGAGAGGCTGCTTTCTTGCTGCTTTCTCTAAGCTAGACTTCAGTCTCTGTGGAAAGATTACTACAATTCTGGGAAATAGATTTATTAATTGAAAGTGCCAGAGCTCAAGCAACTTTGGATTATATCCTCTGCAGCACACTGTCTCTTATGAAACAGTGGCAGCTGGAATGCATTAGGGGGAAAAAAATAAATAAATGAAAGAAAAGCAGAGTAAGCCAAAAACAAGAAGAGAAGAAAGCTACTTGGTGATTATGTTCAGAGTACGCTGTAAAAGTGAACGCTGCACACAGAGTATAGACCTGAGTTCAAGAATGGAGATTTTTTTGCCTTGGCAGTCCCCAAAGGGCACATATGCACTCTCCTCCTTTTCTCTTTCACAGTTGCAAGAGATGTAAGCCTGTCCTTTCAGTTTCTTCCTGACAGGCAGAGAAGCTCTCTCGCTTAAACGCAGAGACCACAGTGGAGAAAAATACAGATTGGCAGTGACTACCCAGGCACTATGTCTCTTGAATCTTCAGTCACTTGTAAGTAATTGCTTTTTTCTTCTCTTCATGCTTGTTAAGCACACTCACACTGTCTGTGATTCCAAGCAATACTTTGTTACTCCTCTCACTTAATTTACTCCAATTAGGTTTTGGCATCCATAGACACAAAGGACCTACCTATCCGATGGAGTGCCTCTGCAATAGACCAATGCTTGGTGAATGTGATCCTAAAGCTCTCTTGGATGGAACTGAGGCATGCCTGTTCAGCAAAGCTGCTACAGTAACTTGGGCTGGACTGTGACCAGTCAGTGGCAGGGAATTAATGGTGCTAGTCTGATAGCAGTTACCCCATCCGTTAGCACAGAAATTACTGTGCCAAGACATACCTGTGCTACAAAGGCCTGGAGAGCTTTGGCTTGGGAAAGCTGGAAGGCAACTTGCTGTATATAAGCAGGCTATGAAGTGGTGCCTTTCTTTTTAAAGGCCTCACAAAGGGAGTTAACTGGCATGTTAATTCCTTATCCGTTAAACTGAAATGCAGCAACAAACTGTAGAAGCAACTTCAGATAAAGGTTCAAGGTAACTCTTCTGATACAAAAACCAGGTAGGAGAGAAGAGTCTAAATCCTCGCTTTGCTTGCTGAGCTTTGGTGAAAGCAACTTTCATGGGTATATATAAAAAGCAGTGAGCAAAGTGCCATAAACTCAGGGGTAATCTCTTCAGGACTACTGGGATGTGGTGGTCTTTGACCAGAAAGACTTTAATTAATCCTTTCAGGAAGCACAGAATTGTGAACTGACAAATTCAATTTATCAAAAGGGCATTTGTTAGTCAATTAAAGTCTTTAAAACCCCAAGTGATATATAAGTTGACTGAATGGCTGTACGTTCTCAGCTTCACGTCAGGACACGAAGATGAAGCTAAACCACCCTTTGGACACTGTGTGGGTCTTGCCATATCTGTATAGGCCATCCATAGGCGCTCTTGCACTCACTGGCAGTACCAATATCATAGCAGGCAGTTATCCCTGGCCGTGCTGAATGGATCTCATCTGCTGAATCTGTTCAGCATTTTAGCAGCTCTGTGATGGACTCTCTCAAGCAGCTCCTGTCCTTCTTGAGCTGGGGGGCCCAGAACTGGACACAATACTCCAGATGTGGCCTCATCAGGGCAGAGTAGAGAGGGGAAGGAGAACATATCTTGACCTACTAACCACAGCCCTTCTAACCCACCCCAGAATGGCATTGCCCCTCCTGGCCACCAGAGCACATTCTTGGCTCATGGCCATCCTTCTTCTTCCCAAGAAGTTATCTCCTCTTTCTCTCTGCTGCATCTCTAAAAGCTACCAGACCAAGAGGCTGTTTCTCCACACAAGCAAGCCCTCTGTACGCAGCTGGAGAAGGGACCTGCAACAAGCGGCTTGTGGTTCAGCACCGGGAGGTACCCGAGACCTGTGGTGCAAGAAGATGAACTTGGGCAGCAGGGCCAGCAGTTTCTCTAGAAGAGTGGAAGGAGTCATCATCATCACCTCCCTTTGTCATGGCACCTGGGCTGAACCTTCAGACCACTGACAAGAAACTATCAGTGGCCTGGCCTCTGGGCACAATCACAGCCCACTGCAGCCCTTCCTCCAGAAGGAGGTCATCACCCTAAAAGTGGTCCTAGGTGACATCAATTTCAGCCAGCATTGTGCCATGAGTTATTCAACAGGTACCACATGCAGGTCAGTAAGGGTATTAAGCAGGATGGACTTTGAGAGTGGCAAAAAGGAAGATACCTCCTTATCTTCCAACCAAATTAAGATCACAACCAAGTAAGTAAGAACACAGATGAATATTTGACTGGAAAAGATGCAAGCAGCTGACAAGATGGCACGTGCCATGAGGAATCTAGATACTGGCTTAGTAATTACTAGGAAAGACCCAATGGTTATGGCCCATACGCACAGACCCAACAAATAAACAGCAGGTGAGGGGTCCTGAAAGCAGAAGGTAAAGCAGGAGACTAAAAATACACTACACAGTAGCATTCTTCAGTGGTCCTGGCCAGATAACAGAGGCTCAGTGGATGATTGATTAAGCTGTGTAAGGAAAAGGAGATTACATTTATTAGTATCTGGTACATTTTTGAGGCAGATCAAGTTTATATCAAATGGGTTCCAGCTAATCCAAACAGAATCAGTGCTGTTGACGTTTAAGATTAAAAACACTGCCAGGCAATTTTAGGAACGAAACCCAAGGAAATCAGGCCAGATGTGGAAAGTAAATTGTTAAGATTGATATATCTGTGTGGCCTTAAGTCACAGAAAGCCTATAACTTAGAAAAATCGATAGAATAGAAGGCAAGTAAAAACAAAACCAACAAACAGGTAGGCAGAGCATGTGAAACTTGGTAAACAAATTCCCAAATACTTCTATCCAAATAACTCCCTTTTACAATAAGGTTTCAGTGGCAGAATCACTGTCAAATGCCTTTAGAAACAGCAAAATGAGATAGGCATTATGGAAATTTGGTGAAAAGAAGATACTTGGTAGAACAAGTGGCCAGGAGAGCCAATGGCATCCTGGCCTGGATCAGGAACGGTGTGGCCAGTAGGACAAGGGAGGTTATTCTTCCCCTGTACTCAACATTGGTCAGGCCACACCTTGAGTACTGTGTCCAGTTCTGGGCCCCTCAACTCAAGACAGGTGTTGAGATACTGGAACACGTCCAGAGAAAGATGACAAAGCTGATTAACAAGAGGTGAGCGAAATGCTAGGGATGACTAGAGATGCTGAAGGACCAACATCCTGGCAGCTGCTTGGAAGGACTTAAAAATGGCCAAAACAGGGATGGAGTCATTGTGCTGCTTATTGCCTGAGTACAGAACATGACATGTGAGTTCCACAAGTGGAACATCTCTATTACAAGGAGAGACTGAGGGAGCTGGGACTCTTCAGTTTGGAGAGGAGGAGACTGAGAGGTGCCTTCATTTGTGTTTATAAATATGTAAGGGTTGAGTGCCAGGAAGGAGCCAGGCTCAGTTTGGAGATGTACCATGACAGGACAAGGGGCAGTGGGTGGCAGTTGAGGTATAGAAAGTTCCATGGAATTGTGAGGAAGAATTTTTTTCACTGGGAGAGCGACAGAACACTGGAACAGGCTGCCCAGGAGGGTTATGGAGTCTCCCTCTCTGGAGATATTCAGGACCTGCCTGGATGCATTTCAGTGTGATCTGGTATAGGTAATCCAGTTCTGGCAGGGGGTTTGAACTGGATGATTTCTGAGGTCCCTTCCAGCCTCTAATATTCTGTGATTCTGTGGTTTATTTACATGGAAATGTCAGGAGGGGAGGGGAGCACGTAGGGCATGAGGAAAAGAGGCAGAGGATCATTAATTTGCCTTGTATGGGAATTAGATTGTGGGTACGAGTGCATTTGACTGAATGAACAAGAAACTACACAGGGAATGGCAGGATGGGTTTGGTTTGTTTTCCACTACCCTGTAGAGATGCAGGATTCTCAGAATTTTTCCTGCTATTGTTCCTTCAGGTCTTGGAGGGCTTTCCACTGCAGGCTTCCTTTTCTAGCAAACCATTCAGCCTCATTTTCCTTCCTTACATAAAAGGCAACCCCCAGGCCAGCAAAAACAGAACAACAGAATAATTCAGTAGAACTCTTAATTGGAACTATTGAGGTCACAATATATTTACTACCCTAAACTTATGCAAATTCAGGTAATGTCTTTCTGGCTGAAGGAGATTATGATAAGGGAATTATAAACTGATTACTTCAGAGCAATGAAGAGAAAAAAACTCCTGCTCTTAAAACCCAGGCAGAACCTTTGATGCTTGAGCATACAGCAAGGAAAGGGTTGCAATGACTTTGTAACTGAACACTCAGTGTAAATAGAGAGTTGTAAAACGTGATTTGCCATATTGAGATGCCTACCTCTCCTTTTTTGACTGGCTAGGAAACATTGGTGACTCATCACTTAGATAGAGGCTGAGGGGCTGGAACTACTTACTAGGAAGCCCCACAGAGAGCCTGGCACCTAAGCAATGCACAGCTACTTGCTCACTTCCCCCCACTCAGGACAAAATAATGATAACAAACAAACAAAAAACCCCAAAAATTAATTAATTGAGGTAAAGAGAGTTTACCAGGGCAGAAAGGGAAGAGAATGGTTATAACAAAAATTGCAACAGTTTTTAAAACTACAACAGTACTAAAAATTAATTAGAATATAGAAAACAAGAGACACACAATGCAGTGGCTCAACATTCACCAACTACTGCTCAGTCAACTGCTGAGCAGCTGCCCCCAGCCAGCCTTTGTTCCAGTTTATGTACTAGGCATGATATTGTAAGGCATAAAATATTGCTTTGGGCGAGTTGTCCTGGCTGTTTCTCCTTCCAACTTCTTGTGTCCCTCCAGCCTTCTCATTGGCAGAGCACAGTATCACAGTATCACCAAGGTTGGAAGAGACCTCACAGATCATCAAGTCCAAGCCGTTACCACAGAGCTCAAGGCTAGACCATGGCACCAAGTGCCACGTCCAATCCTGCCTTGAACAGCTCCAGGGACGGCGACTCCACCACCTCCCTGGGCAGCCCATTCCAGTAGCCAATGACTCTCTCAGTGAAGAACTTTCTCCTCATCTCAAGCCTAAGTTTCCCCTGGCGTAGCTTGAGGCTGTGTCCTCTTGTTCTGGTGCTGCTTAGCAGGAGGAGCTGAAGAGTTGTTGACTACTTAGCAACAGCTAAGAACATCAATGTCTTATCAACAGTGTTGTTGTTCTAAATCCTACCACAACACTGTACCACCTATGAGGAAAATGATGCCCATGTCCCACACTTCTCCCTAAGTTTCAGCTAGCAACAGGTCCCCAGAGCAGAAGCTTATTCTGACCTAAAGCAGTCATTAGAGTTGCAAAAGAAAACCATTGTTCAGTTTCCCTAGCCTGGCAATGGCTTGTTAAATCTGCCAAGTTCCCAGCTCCTGCATTGGTCTTCAGATGATATATATCTGCTCTGTGGGGTTATAGCAAACACTCTATTAATCCTCCCTCCAACAGCAGCCTCTGTAAATGCTGTAGTGAAAATTAATAATCTTTACAAATTATGCCTATTAATTTCGGTATGACCATTATTTTTTAACATCAACATTCAAAAATCAGGAAAATTCCCTGAGGTTCTTTGGGATTTTCAGTCGACAGCAAGCAATTGGCACAGAATTAAACAGCTTAAACAATCAGAACTTAGAAAACAGTAACACGAGAACAGGAAGAGTTCTAACTAACGCCTGTGGAGCCTTGGCACCCACTCCAGCAGGTGTACTCACGACTCTTTGGGTCCACGGGTAAGTCTCCCGTAGGAAAACACTTTCCGAGTGGCGATGATCCCGGGGTAAAACACCAATGTCTCAGGCAGAGGGAAGAAATGCGGCTGAGCTGGGCGGCGGCAGCGGCGCACACCTGGCTGCCTTTAGAGGCAAACGAGGAGAGATAGGATGGCTCTGTGCAGACAAAGGCTGAATGCAGACAGCCAGGGTGCAGGAAGGCTACGTGTAGACAGGCGGGCTTCTACCTCACCCCCCCTTTATGTACTTCATTCGAAAATCAAAGTGGCCAATAGTCCCTAGCACCATTGCTCTGGCCAACGAATTCAAAGCTTTGTGCCCCCTCGGACCACGCAGGCACGGTGAGGGCAGCGCAAGACGCCTGACACGTGGTGCTAAGCCCCTTAGCCCTCAAGGCTTTGCTCATCTACTCACTCCCGGACCCCAGGAGGAGAGCAAGGGTTACACCTGCCTGGAAGGATTTATGCCCTACCAGGACACACGTCCAGTGTCGTGCAGAAGGATAAGGAGGGACAGGTAGCTCTTGGAGTAGTGATTGCTGTGCAAATGAGCTTCACGCAAAAGCCACTGAGCTGAGTAAAACTTCTCCCTTTCACTATTCCTGGTTATTAAAATCACAGCAACTCAAGGCCCAGCAGGATTATGCATATCTAAGATGTGAACCCAGATATCAAGACTGCATATAAATTTGAATATCTCCTTTTAGTACGTGCCTAGATAGAGCACAATCATACAGCCTGAAAGAAATTGTTTGCTCTGCTCACAAAAAGCTAAAGAAGAGACTAACAAAAACCCCTCTGCTGATTAGGAAAGGACTCCACTAAAAATCCCTTAAAGTGTTCAGAAATACTCTCTATCAGAGGCTGCAGCTACCTGCCTTTTGCTGTCAAGAAAACCAAACCGAATGTGCAGAGCTTTCAGGTTTAAAATGGCACTTGTTAGGGATTAAAATTCTGGGGAAAATAAAACCAACCCACTACTTTTCACTGTTAATTTCTGAGTCAACACTGTGCCATTAACCCAGCAGCAGGAATCAGCTGGCACAAACACAAAACTCCTTCTCATTGCCTCTGTCAAAGAATAGAGCAAAGACAGGAGAAAACATCCTACTTCACAGGTGACATAGCTGAACCCACACAATTTTCCAAGGTCTCACCAAATGAGCCAGTATTGATGTTACTGCAACCACAAAGCTCATAATGCATAAATGACTTCTAGGGAGAAGTAACAGTAGTACAAAATTTATTAGTACAGATTTTACCAGCACGAATTTTTTATTTGAAGGAAGAAACATTGTGGTTTGTTTGGGTTTAGTTGTGGTTTGTTTGGGTTTTTAATGCAAGCCTGCCATCAGGTTTAAAACCAAAGCCTTTTTCTGATCACAGAGTGGCAGCTCTGGACAAATGCTCTTATCTTGCACCGCTTTCTTTGCAGCAGAAATGGGAAAGAAATTACTTCTCTCTCAACACAGCTTATTGCTCAGAAAAAAAAAACCACCCAGCTAAGACTAAATCACATAGTGAAGATTAATTATACCATCTATAAACAGCCAATGAGCTCATAAGCAAATCATGGAGTATTTTAACACTTAGAAATTGAGAAACTCCAGCAGATATCAGCCTGTGCACCTTTGCAACACTTCTTGCCTGCCACTCTCAGTTGCCTATCCCACTCCCTTCACTGCATGTTACAAGTCATAGAATCATAGAATCAACCAGGTTGGAAGAGACCTCCAAGATCATCCAGTCCAACCTAGCACCCAGCCCTATCCAGTCAACTAGACCATGGCACTAAGTGTCTCATCCAGGCTTTTCTTGAACACCTCCAGGGATGGCGACTCCACCACCTCCCTGGGCAGCCCATTCCAATGCCAATCACTCTCTCTGTGAAGAACTTCCTCCTAACATCCAGCCTGTACCTCCCCTGGCACAACTTGAGACTGTGTCCCCTTGTTCTATTGCTACAAGTACCGGAGTTTTCTTTCAGTGATGGTTTTTCTTCCCCTACAGCTTACGTGTGCATCCCAGCCATGTTTCCTTCTTATCCTTAGACTACACTGTGATACACTGAGCCTTAAGGAAGGTTTTCTGGACTCCAAGACTCCTTTCTTATTTTGTATTTACCTTTCTATTACTGTCTGGGTGTTTTCACCTTAGACAATACCTATTTTATCCCATTTGTGGAAAAGTATCACAGTATCACAGTCTCACAGTATCACCAAGGTTGGAAGAGACCTCACAGATCATCAAGTCCAACCCTTTACCACAGAGCTCAAGGCTAGACCATGGCACCAAGTGCCACGTCCAACCTTGCCTTGAACAGCTCCAGGGATGGCGACTCCACCACCTCCCTGGGCAGCCCATTCCAGTAGCCAATGACTCTCTCAGTGAAGAACTTTCTCCTCACCTCGAGCCTAAACTTCCCCCGGTGCAGCCTGAGCCTGTGCCCTCTCGTTCTGGCGCTGGCCACCTGAGAGAAGAGAGCAACCTCCTCCTGGCTACAACCACCCCTCAGGTAGTTGTAGACAGCAATAAGGTCTCCCCTGAGCCTCCTCTTCTCCAGGCTAAACAATCCCAGCTCCCTCAGCCTTTCCTCGTAGGGCTGTGCTCGAGGCCTCTCCCCAGCCTCGTCGCCCTTCTCTGGATACGTTCAAGCATCTCAATGTCCCTTCTAAACTGGGGGGCCCAGAACTGAACACAGTACTCGAGGTGTGGTCTAACCAGTGCAGAGTACAGGGGCAGAATGACCTCCCTGCTCCTGCTGGCCACACCATTCCTGATGCAGGCCAGGATGCCATTGGCTCTCTTGGCCACATGGGCACACTGCTGGCTCATGTTCAGGTCGGTATCAATCAGCACCCCCAGATCCCTCTCTGTCTGGCAGCACTCCAGCCACTCTGACCCCAGCCTGTATCTCTGCATGGGGTTGTTGTGGCAAAGTAGAGATATAAATGCTCCTTGGTACCTCTTTCTGTGTGTTTTACACACACACACAGAGTGTGTAAAGAGCAGTTCAATAAAACTGCTCTTAAGAATACACATTTTCCTCCCACAGTTTCCAGGCTTGTCTTCTTCTGATAGTATTTCCTGCACTTTAGTCTGTATTTCTTGCTGTGAGTTTGCCTCAGGCAATCTGATATTCATAGATTCACAGATTCAAAGAATACCAGGTTGGAAGGCACCTGAAGAATCATCTAGTCCAGCCTTTCAGGGTAAGAATATAGTTCAAATGAGATGGGCTGGCACCCTGTCAAGCTGGGCCTTGAAGGTATTGTTGCAAGATGACTGTGATCTGTCATAGGATCATGAGGAGGCTAAGTTCTTCATTGCAGATAAGACAAAAAGGTTGAAAAGCACCACAAGGCAATCTCTGGGTTGTCTTTCATGACAGATCTGTTAAGGCCACTGAGAAGTACTTTGAACTACTTCAAGATTCTCAACACATTGGACTGGAAGCTGGAAACTGCCATTTATTTGTCTGAGGCTTGAGGACTCATAGTGTTGAGGGTTCATTTTGATCAGGTAGTTGCAACCTCTTTCTGCAGCTTCGGCTGTTCGTTAATATTTGCCTGTTTAACAGATTTCTGAGATCCTCAAGGACTGCTGCCAGGAGAAATAGTCATCTGATTTCAAGTTTTTGAAAAGCTGAATAGCCTGCATTTTTGATGCATCCTTTTCCTTGCCAGCAATGGATTCATCATCAGACACAGTCTTCCCAGGTGTTTTCATGGCTTCGGAAGGTTTCTTGACTTGGTAGTCTTCCTGACTAATATCCATCTTCACACCAGATTTTAGGCTGTGGAAGCAATAGTCACCAACCTGGCAAAGGAAAACTGGCTCAGTGCTGTGAGGGTTTAGGACCACCAAGTCACCCTCTGTCAAAGGCTGCTTTCTAGGAAGATCATTTCCCTTCAGCAAGACAGGCAAATCAGTCTTTGTGGGTTCTGAATGTCCATGGAGACCCGAAGGGGCAGTAAGATGCTCTCCAAACGTATGCAGATACAATTCAGAAGAGGTTGGTGCTTGACCTAAAACTGGGACTGTGACACCAGTTTTTCCAGGAGAAAGCTCATGGGAAGAGTGCTCCCTGGGAGCCTGGGGCTTCTCTGAGTCACAAGGTAACTTCCCTGCAGTGAGGAGTGGTGGATGGGCTGAATCACTGGCTGCTGGCAGTAACAGGCTCTCCGTGGTGATGTACTCCAAGGGGCTTTGCTGAGAGGCTGTTACAGAGCTTAGAGTCTTTGGAGACTTCTGCTCTTCTGTTCTCATGTCCATGCCTTTCCCACTAGCTGGTGGGGCTGGTGAGGCTTCTTCCTCAATGTCTTGGTGCTGCATCATTTTCTTCTGGTCTGGAGGCCGGAAGCATTGTGGAGGATGTGGATCTGGCTCTTCTGGCTTCTCTGGAGACTGGGGACGCTCTTGCTTTGGGAGGGTCACATACTGAACAGAAACAGCTTTCTCACAGACTTCTGCTGAGTCCACGTCCAGAGGCTGATGCACATCAGGCTGGCAGGCCAACACTGGGCTATACAAGTATGGGCCATTGAAAGCAAAGCAGGGGATTGCTGTTTGGGAAGCAACACATGCATCAGCAGCGTGTTTCCTTGAAGCAGGAATGGTATGACCAGTGGTTTGACTTGAGCAAACAAGTGGGGCATGCTCTGGCTCATTCAAAGCGTGGTATGAGTTCTGTAGGTCCAGTGCAATGTGGGAAGCATCCATTTGTTTAGCCTGCCCTTCAGGGCACTCTCCCAAAGTCTTCATCTGCCTGAATGCAGGAAAGTTGCTCGTGAGAGATACTTTTTGTGGTTAACGTTAAACATAAATCAAGCTTAGCAGGGAACACACAAAGCTACACACAGGATTAGGAAAACTCTTTCTTGAAGAGGGCTAACCCAGATAGGGGAAAATGTAATCTCTTTCTCAAAAGCCACTTGTGCAGGCTTTTTAGTGACAGAATATTTGACCATATCCTGCTGTGACTTAGGGAGGTCTTTGAGACTGTCACCCATGATGTCCCTGTAATATGCTTTTCACTTACCTGTCCACCACTTGAAGGAAGCTGGCCTGTTCCATCTTCTCTGAAAGGTTGTGTTTGTTGAAGTCCAACTGACTGCTTGATGACCAGTTTGCTAAATGTACTTTCTGAAAATGAAAAACCACACGTGACAAAAGATGGTTGGCAGTAGAATCAAGAGCTGTGCATTCCTCCTGGACAAGGGAAACATCCAGGAGAGCCTGTAGCATCTGGCAGTATGGACACAACTTCACTAATATGATTAGAAAGTTATGTTCTCTTCTCCAGGAGATGGTTGCTTCAAATCCATGTTGCCTTGCCACAAAACTGACTACAAGTACTCAGAGAACCAATCAGGAAAGATGCACTCCTAGACTTGCTTCTTTGTGAAGAGAGAGGGATATGTGAGAGAGTTCCTGGTACTTGCCATCTCGGCTACAGTGATCACAAAATGATTGAGTTTAAAGTTTTCAGAGTAATGAGAAGAAGTGGCAGCAGAGTTGCTATCCTGGATTTCAAGAGAGTAAACTTGAAGCTGTTCAGGGAGCTACTTAGCAGTGTCTCCAGCTTTTGAGAGCCTGGGAGTCCCTGAGCGCAGGTCAGTTTTAAAGAGTCGCCTTTCAAAAGCACAGGAGAAGGCAATTTCAGTGTGTCATAAGTTAAGCAAGAGGGACAAACAACCAGCTTGGCTCAAAAGAGAAATCCTTGCAGAGCTCAAGAAGGGAAAAAAAAATGTATCATCTCCAGAAGCAAGATCAGGGTTTTTAGGAAGGTTACAGAGCTGTCGTTTATATATGCAGGGAGAAGACACAAAAGTCCAAAGCTTAATTACAGTTGAAACTGGCTAGTGTTGTATCAGGCATCAAGAAGGGTTTTTTAAAGTATGTTAATAGCAAGAGAAGGTCTAAAGAAAACATGGTAACTGTTCATTGTTGACTAGGAGACAAGAAGAGTTCTTAAGATTATCTCAAGTCATGAAGAAGGGAGAGAAATAATGTGCAGCTCCCTCTTACCCCCAGGTAGCTCTGGATCAGGTTACTCTTGCTGGGGTTTGGAATCTTTTCCTCCCACATTTTCTTCTTCCTGCAACAACAACACAGAGTTCTCAAGATATACTTCTCATCATGGCTACAATCAGAAAAGACCTCATCGAATACACCGTGCTACTCTGCACAGCAAAGCACTACCAAGGCCCTGGCATGCCAGCTCCTACCCTCCTATACATGCACAAGGCTGCCCATTGCATACCAAGGCTCATCTCCACATAGACCTCTCTCTTATGGGGGACAAGAAGTGCCTTAGCCTTTATGCCACTCATATGACAAACATGCCACTAAATGTCCTAGTCACAATGCAAGCCTACCTGAGTAAATACTTGGAGCTGCAGTAAACAGCTACTAGCAAAGCGATGATGAGAGCTGGGAGCATCACTGGGAGAAGCACTGGTGGCAGAACTGAAAAAGAGAAAAGTAAAAGAGGTTTCCACCTGCTGAGTGGCTGCTTCCTCTAACAGGTTTTCGCTCTTTGTGCAAGCAGGTGAGGGAAATGTTGGTGGCATGTGAAGAGATAGGATCATGAGGCTTTCAGACTGTTGGAATGGATGCTTTCCAAAGTGGGGCACACCAAATGTGGCCTCAGCAGCTTAAAGACCAGAGGAGTTCATTGTTTCCCTTACTGATTCTTTTTCTTTACTGACAGCAGAGTGAGCAACAGATGCTAACACAAACATGGTTAGGTACCTTACTCCTCCAGGAACAAAAGAATGTCCTCAGACATCTTATGTCTTACTGTATACTGTCCTGAAGACGTGGGGTCTCAGAGAGATCTAATGAGCTTCCTCCGCTAATGGACATAATGGATAATCAACACCATGCTAATTTCTTCCTGAGTGCACTCATCAGCATTTGCCTGCTGTTTTACCACTACAGACTTCCTCAGGACAGGTGGTGTGAGGTCAGACTGCTTTGAGTACAAAACCACATGACAGCAGACATCCTGCCCCTGTGTCCACATACAGCGAACTGAGTAAAGGTTTTATCTCCAACAGACTCTACTATGCCACTCTCCAAATACAAAAGACTGATAGCTTCTATTTTGTCTTCTCACAGTTTAGGGAATCTTCAGCCACTGATAGCAGGATGAAACACTGAAATTGGGAAACAAAGATAATATTTTGTGTAGGGCATTTGTTTTACTCTCTACGTGGAAAACTTTATGGCTGGTTGAAATCAGGAAATGAAGATGATGTTTTGAGTAGGACCTTTGTTTCTCCACGTGGAAAACTTTATGGTTGGTTGTACTCACCTTGTGAAGGGAAGTAGGAAAGAAGTTTAAAAGGTCATTCTTGCTTACCTTCTTGGTTAGCATTGCTCCTGTATCAAAAGGGCAGCTGTACAGACAGGACAGCTACCTTGTTAAATAATGCTAGGTAGCTCACGGCTGGACCTAACTTCAGCCCCACCTGAGAGAATGTATTCCTCTAGAGGCATTTCAGCCACTTACAAGGCTACAAGACCTTACAGCAGTAGCCTACATGAACTGTACCATTCTCAGTCCTCCAGGTGAACTCCTCACTCCATTCACTCCAAGGCCCCTCATAATCCAGAGGCATATTCACCCTTGCACGCATTTTCCCCCTGTATTCTGTAGATGATGCCAGCATCTGCAGGGTGAAGATGAAGGGAGGCTCATCATTGCTGATATTTAACCTCTGGACAGTCTGGGGAGAAAAAAGAAGTGCAAATGGTGGAGGTGAGAGGAAATACCATTCCTTTGCTCAGCAAAGAGAAATCCAAGACTCCTGCGCTTTCTAGGAGTTACCTTTTCATACTGATTGTTTTTCCAGTACTCAACTTGATACCTCTGTTTTATGAAGTCATATCTCAGAGCATGTTTTATCCATCGCAATTCATACTCTTGGTTCTCCATCACAGTTACTGACACATTTGCAGGTGGCAGCACCTTAACTGGAACACAAGCAAAGTCTCAGAGTACTCATAAGCATACTAGTCCAGAACTCCCTTTCACCACTGAATAATTTCCAGAGACCAAGCTTAATGTTCTTTCATGCAATGGAAGAAGCCTCTGTTTTTTAACACTCCTTAATTCTCCTCATCTTCATTTTCTAGTCAAATAAAATAAACCAGTAGTGCTATAAATAACAGAAAGTCCATATCGAATAATACTGACAGCTCTCCCTGTGTACAGAACAGCAGTAAAGCTATATATGAAACACCTGTGCTAGTCCACCACATCTGCAGAGGTTTTCAGCTCTGGTATTTTCACCCATTGCAGGAGCTCGCCCAGCTTCAGTCTGTGAAAAGTAGCACCACTACTTCTGGAAACACGCAGGCAGAGATAATCCACCTGGCACACCTCATCAGCAGAGGACTTCTACCTCATCCAGTGCACCAGAGGGCACTGCACAAACCCACAAGTGCTCCAATGGCTCCTTGAGAAATCACATAGTGACACAGTGCCACAAACATCTCTCTCCGCAGCTCCCTGTCACCTGGGACACCCATGGTCACGGAGAATGTTGTAGGGTGACATGCACTCACTGAGGAGCTCTGGGTGACCATCTAAGTTTCTGCGTATCACTGTAATGCCACCTTCCTCAAAGTAACAAGTGCCACTGAGTACCTCCACATCTACAAACCACCTACCCAGACCTCTGACCTGACACAGCATGAAGTTCCTTCCTTCATCTGTTCCAGTCTCTTCCTCTTCCCACCCACTTCTCCTCTCCAACACTGTCCTCAGCCCCATTTGCATAGCCAAGCATCTGTCCAAGACCCAGCAACCAGGAGGAGCAAGAAATAACACAGCAACTCACTGTTCTTGTAGGCTTCCATCCTTTTCTCCTCCATCTTGACTCGGACAGACACATGGTACTGGCTCTGACTGCTGGGGTTACTAACAGGGATCTCACAGCTCTGGATCACATATGGCACCTGGTGCAAAGCCTTCTCCTGCACAGGTGAGCACTCCTCTTCTCTGAGGGCAAAAGGAAGAGGTTGAGCTGAGATCAGGGAAACTGGGACAGAGCAGAAACTCCATGGGAGAGGGACAGGCATACTGCCATGAGCAAAGCACATACACTGATTCTGGAGTGGCCCTGAAGAACAAGGCAAAGAGGGCAGAAGTGGTGACTGCCTTCTTCACTTCCCAGCTGCACGTTAGACGATCTGCACCATTGAAGAGGCAGCGAAGGTTCCTGGGCTGAAGGCTACCTTCAGAGAAGATGAGAACAAGCACAGTGATAGAAAAGCTCTGGCTTCTTGGCCAGCATTGCACCCCTGCACAGCCTTGTTTTGTCCAACACTACCTTCAGGGGTCTCCCATGATGCCTCTGTGCTCCACTCGCTGAACTGCCCGGAGAAGCTGCTGGCCTGCCCTGGTCTGGCTCTCACACGAGCAACGTAGCTGCTCCCTGGGACGAGGCCCTCCTGGCCAAGAAGGCAGTGTGTGGCGTTGGAGAGCAAGAGTGAGACGGCTTTCTGTTGTTGGGAGGAAAATTGGGGAGTTGGGGAATGGAGAAGAGGGGTAGAGGGAAGACACATAAGGAGTGAGGGGAGGTGACTGACAGGCTGCATCTGCCAACCATCCCACGCACAGTCCATGCACATGCTCCAGTGCAGCACGGGAAGGATGAGGCACATTATGTGCCGGTGGAGCACCTGGGATAAAATGACTCTTTGTTCACCAGTGTGGTTAGTATGCTCATTCTCCACTTTATTTCCGTGATACAGTGACTTATCTGCTTTCTTAGAAGGGGCCTGCACAACTAACTTAGTTCAGGGTTGGTTACATACGGATAGCTCCGGTTGGTCCAGGGTTACAGGCATGGCATGGATAGGTGACATTACCATAACATTCTGAGGGTCAGCCCCTGGGGCTGGCTAAGCCAGCCCAAGGCATGTCGGGGGTGCTACCCAGTGCCTGGTATCTTAGGTCCCAGGATGCACTCAAGGACACTTCCCAGCACGGGTTGCTCATGTTTATCATTTCATGTCCTGTTAGTAAAAATCTCTCTACAATTACTCAACAGCAGACGAGGCAGCTCCTGTGGCTGGCAGAGCCCCTTTTGTCGTCAGCACAAGTTCACACCGCTGCTCAGCGCAGAGTTTTGTGCGAGTCTGGCAAAGGCACTTCTCTTAAAAGCTAAAGAGCAGGCTGGCAAGCACAGAACTGAAACATGCACAGATCCTGCCCATGCTTATACATATCTAAAGGGTGGGTGTCAAGGGGGTGGGGCCAGACTGTTGCCAGTGGTGGGCATTGATAGGACAAGAGGCAACAGGCACAAAGTAAATTCCAGTGGTGGGCAGTGATAGGACAAGGGGCAACAGGCACAAAGTAAATTCCAGTGGTGGGCAGTGATAGGACAAGGGGCAACAGGCACAAAGTAAATTCCAGTGGTGGGCAGTGATAGGACAAGGGGCAACAGGCACATATTAAAACACAGGAAATTCCACCTAATCATAAGGAAAATCTTTACTTCAAGGGTGGTGGAGCACTGGAGCAGGCTGCCCAGAGAGTCTCCTCCTCCAGAGACTTTCAAAACCCACCTGGACATGTTCCCGTGCAGCCTTATCTAGGTGAACTAAGATGGGTGGTTGGACTAGATCTCCAGAGGCCCCTTCCAAGCCCCACCACTCCGTGATTCTGTGAGCTAAGGAAACAATTGGCACAGTGCTTTTTGTTTTTCAGTGAGGAACAGATCTTTGCATTCAGTTCAGGACAAATGGTGTTTCACCTGCAAGTCACTTGCAGAAAGAAAGAGAGCTCTTTCCACCCAACCTGAAACAACATTTGTTGCATCTCCTCAGAGTGCCCAAGAATGGAATGGCCTTTCACTTGCACAGCTTGGACCACAGGCTCTCGACCACCCAAAAGAGTGTGGCCAAAACCAGGACAGCTCAGCTCCTTTGCTCTTACCTCCCAGGACTCCCACTCCCGCTTGTAAGTGACTTCATAGTCGAGTGCATTGCCCAGCCCTTGGCTTCCATCAGATGCTTCCCATGTCAGCAGGAAGTCTCCTGATCTCATCGAGCTGACTGAGAGGTTTTGAGGTGGGAGGGTCTGAACTGAAAGGTGAAGTTACATCCCATGAGATGACACAGCAAGCACAGGGACATGAAAATGAGAAGAAAATGCCTAGGTAAGCTTCCCTATTTTCAGAGTATCTTATCACTGCCACATCAAGTAGCTCCTGCTTGTGTCCCCCTTTCATGTCCAGCTGCTCCCAGAAACTTGCCTTCTCCCCTCCCTGCTCCATCCTCTCAATGTGGAACTCTTTGGCAGTTTTCACAATGGAAATGGAAATCACTTCCTCACAGAATGGCAAATACATTCCCAGAGATCAGCAGCACTCCTTGGAAAATAAGACTCTGGACTTTAGTCCTTACCATTTTGGAAAAGATCCACATTTAGTTCTGCTTGAAGTGTCTGGTTTGGTTTGAAGCTGTAAATATACTCTGTGCCTATTCCAAGGTAGCTTGTGTTGGCATGACAAACCCAGTGCACAAAGGATTCTGGAGCCTCCTGTAAGTCATTTTCTCTCTGGCGTTTGCAAAGCATCTCCTCATTCTCCCTGTGTATACAGAAACTGATCTGTAAAGACCTGCAACGTTAAATGTCTGTAACCAGTTCCAACCCATTCAAATCAAAGGATGCACCAGCTTGGAAGGGACCTCTAGAGGTCACCTAGTCCAACCTTCCCGCAGTAAGTAGGGACATCCCCAACTAGATCATGTTGCTCAGAGCCCCATCAAGCCTGACCTTAAATGTCTCCAGGGATGAGGACTCCACCACCTCCCTGGGCAGCCTGTTCCACTGTTCCACCCTCATTTTGTTATCATTTCCTCGGGCGTTTATGTCCTCTTCTCAGTCTAGCATTTTAGTCCTGTTTTGCATCAGCTGATATGACAAACAAGGATTTGTGCAAATGCTTTACCATGTCAAAGCAGTGCAGCAGAATGCTACAATTTTTGGTACAGGTCTATTGTAGTTAGCTTTTAGCCTAACTGGATGCAATCTCATCTTTTTTTTATGTGAGAAATAGCATGATGAAAAATGACATCATGGAAATGCACCTTTTAGGTGCAACCTTTCTGATGATCCTTAGCTTCTTGAAGACACTCATTCAGCAGCCCCAGAAAGACACTTAAAAGGAAAAAAATCTCCAGCAAAATGTACCTTTGTGTCTTTAGTCATTCAGTTCTGCCAAGGGACCTTACACATTCATTACAAAAATTATCTATACAGAATTGTTAATCACCCTTTCAGATAGCCTTTCTCCTGGCCAAGGAGCATCACGAAAATTAGAAACAATATTTTAAACCAGACAGGAGAGAACAAGCTTTGTGTGCTTCCAGTAGCCTGAGCTGCTGGGAAGATGCCTTGCTTCTTTTTGTACCCTCTGGAGTTTTGTTTGTGCTTATGGCTTCATGCCCAGGGTATTATACTGTTCCACTTCAGAAGAGAAATATTAAGTTGTGAATATTTAAGGCCAAATAACGTCTTCCAGGATAGGATGGAGTCTCCTAGCCAACTACATGTCAGCAAGCATTATTCAGCACTATTGCTATTTTTAAAAGTTAGGTATTAGCAGAACAGAGAGAGAGCCTCTCCTCACCCTCTGCTCTGCTCTGGTGAGGCCATGTCTGGAATACTGGATCCGGTTCTGGGCCTCTCAGAAAGAGCCCAGCCTCAGGAAGAGCCCAGCACAGAACCACAAAGATGATTAGAGTGGAACATCTCCTTTATGAGGAAAGGCTGAGAGCTGGGTTCTTTAGCTTGGAGAGGAGGAGAACTCACTAATGTCCATAAATACGTGAAGGGCAGTGTCAGGAAGATGGAGCCAGGCTCTGCTCAGACATGCCAAATGACAGGACAAGGGGCAGTGGGTGCAAGCTGGAGCACAGAAGGTTCCATGTGAGCATAAAGAAAACCTTTTTCACTGTGAGGGTGACGCAGCCCTGGAAGAGGCTGCCCAGAGAGGTTGTGGAGTCTCCTCCCCTGGAGACATTCAAAACCCTCCTGTACATGTTCCTGTGTGTCCTGCTCTAGGTGATCCTGCCCTGGCAGTGGAGTTGGACTGGATGATCTTTCGAGGTCCCTTCCAACCCCTGATGTTCTGTGATTCTATGGGTCAGTGAAACCAGGTACATTGCAGAAGTGTGGATGCGACCGACTGTACATGTGCATTCCCTTCAACAACGGAGACCAAGGGAACGGAACTAGAAGTGGGTAGAATCAGATTGGATGTTAGGAAGAAGTTCTTCACCATGAGGGAAGTGAAACCCTGGAACAGGTTGCCCAGGGAGGTGGTAGAAGCCCCATCCTTGGAGGTGTTTAAGGCCAGGCTGGATGGGGCTCTGAGCAGCCTGATCTAGTGTGAGGTGTCCTTGCCCATGACAGGGGGGTTGGAGCTAGATGATCCTTGTGGTCCCTTCCAGCCCTGATCTATGATTCTAGGGGTCGTGAAGTCCTGAGGATATTTCTGTGTGCTCACTAGCATTACCTTATGGTTTGGGTTTTGGTCAGCTCTTCTTCATCTACCAGCTGACCTTGTTTAATCACAGGCCACTCTGAATTCATCTGTGTGAGTGTCCACACTTAATACCTTTTTGTCTGATTAGTTCCCTTCAGTCGTGTTTCCCATGTGATCCACACACTGCATTGTGTAGCACTGTTCCAGAGAACCCTCCAAAAGTCCCTGTAATGTTATATAATCTTTCCTCAGAAATATTGGTTTCAAGGTCCTGTCCAAGGACCTTTCACTGATATCAGCTTCCTTCAGGCCTATTAATTCTCTCCTCTTTACCATAAAATCAAAAGTCCTTCTCTTTCCTTTCGTTCCTGTATCTCTACACTCTAATTCATTTTCTCAGCTTTTCCATCTTCCTCTGCCCCTTCACTGTTTTCCCTCTCTGTCCTTTCTTATCCTCACAACTGCTTCAGCTCCCTTTTTGTAAGGAAAGAGATGTTAACAGAGAGATTCCTCCATGAGCAGATGAGTATCTCTGGGAGGAGAAGTGATAGCACAGCTGAACTCACCAGTCTCCCCTATCTCACAACTGCAGGGTCTATGCATGTTCCTCAGAAGTGAACAAAACCATACTCTCAGAAATGCTTCTAAATGGGAAAAATAACAGGGGGAGTATCTCCTTCCTTTTCAGCTTATAAACAACACCCAGGCTCACACTGGTTCTGCCACCCTCTTCTCCATCCCATTAACAGCAGACTTTATACCCCATCTTATTTCCTCTCTATGTCCCATCTTATTTCCTCTCTATGCCCCATCTTATTTCCTGTCTATGCCCCATCTTATTTTCTCTCTATGATCTCAGAGCAGAATGATAGGAAAATAATTGTAGAGGCAATTAAAAAACCTCACTAGCACACTTTAGTCATAGACTCACAGATTCATAGAATGCATCAGGCAGGAGAGGACCTCAAAGGTCATCTTGTCCAATCCTCCTGCAGTGAGCAGGGACATCTTGAACTAGATCAGGTTGCTCAGAGCCCCATAAAGTTTGACCTTGAATGTCTCCAGAGATGGGGTCTCCACCACATCTTTGGGCAACTTTGTTCCAGTATTTCACCACCCTCATTCTGAAGAACTTCCTCCTAATGTTCAACCTAAATCTGCCCTGCTGTAGTTTAAAACCATTGCCCCTTGTCCTCTCTCTACAAGCCCTCCTTAACAATCCCTCCCCAACAATCCCTCCCCAGCCTTCCTGTAGATCTCCTTCATTGATCAAAATGCTGCTCTGAAGTCTCCCTGGAGCCTGCTCTTCTCCAGGATCGTTCCTCTTTTCCCAGAAGAGACCTCAGAAGCAGGCACAACTTAGACTTTAACCCAATGACAGAAAGAGCTGGCAACATTTTCTGAAAACCTGACTGCTGAACCCAAGATTTCAAGTTGTGGCCAATTTCCTTTTGGATGTGAATTCAGCACAGCACATTCCATGTACTTACATTAGAATATTATCCCTTTGGTAAAGAGTTACACCAACGAGGGCATGAGCCTCTGAATGCTCCATCCATGTGCAGGTCACCTGTGAGTTATAGTCATTATGGCAGCTCAAGGTCTCCATAGGGATACTCTCTGAGAGGGTAATGGAGGGGGGAAAAAAAAAGTGATTACAAATGCAAACAGTGAGAGCCAGCAGGAGGTGCAGCGATGCTGCCAGCAGAACGGGGAGGGCACTGGTAACAGCACTCTCCTCACGGCACCAATTTGCTGAAACGAGATTTATGACACAGAAATGACCAGACCTCTCATCAGGGATAATATTTTTTTTAACCTCCCAGCTGGAACGTGTGAAAATACACAGCACCCCTGGGACATGCACTAAGAAGCAAGTTGCTTTCCTCTCTTTTATCTCCTCTGAAAGTAAAAGCTGTGCTGCGCTATTAGGATATGACCTTCAGATGACAGAGAAGGTAGTATGAAAATATGAATGTGCTCTCTCCAATTATTTTCCTTCCTAAGAACTCCTATCAGATTGGTTGAAGGGCTTTTTGCAGGGGGAAAAAAAATCAAATAGAAAAATGTGATGATGCCTTAGCTAACAGTCTGAAGAGCAAAGCCTTACTTTGATCTTCTTCTTAAAACCAGCACAAAGTAGATTCTACTGCATTCCTTGTGTAACCAGAAAATGGAGCATCCTACATAGAAAGGGATGGTCTGAATGCAGGGCTAAGGCTTAGAATGCCAAAAGACCAGTCTGACTTACACCATGATACATTTTCCTGCAGAGATCTCAAAGGGAGATGCCCTGAAACTGGCACTGCACCAGGCAGCGTAATTGCCCCAGCAACTGCAGAGATCAGGCACTGGCATCTGTCTTGGACAACATCAATGTCCACAGGTTTTAATTTAGCAGAGCTGGGATGGGAGGGGCAAGGTAGGGAAGAAGGCAGGGAGGCAGGAAGGTAGGAAAGGAGATAAAGAAAGGAGGAAAGAAAAAGAGGAAGATATCTGTTTGCATCAGAAGAGGAAAAACATGAAACTCTACAGATGATGTGGCAGGTGGTCTCTATACCTGTCAGCAAACCCACAAGGAATCAGGTCATCTGAGTGGTGGTGGCCCCCACACATAGAATCATAGAATCAACCAGGTTGGAAGAGACCTCCAAGATCATCCAGTCCAACCTAGCACCCAGCCCTATCCAGTCAAGTAGACCATGGCACTAAGTGCCTCATCCAGTCCTGTCTTGAACACCTCCAGGCACAGCAACTCCACCACCTCCCTGGGCAGCCCATTCCAATGCCAATCACTCTCTCTGGCAACAACTTCCTCCTAACATCCAGCCTGCACTCCCCCCGGCACAACTTGAGGCTGTGTCCCCTTGTTCTGTTGCTGGTTGCCTGGGAGAAGAGACCAACCCCCACCTGACTACAGCCTCCCTTCAGGTAGTTGTAGACAGCAATGAGGTCACCTCTGAACCTCCTCTTCTCCAGGCTAAACACCCCCAGCTCCCTCAGCCCCTCCTCACAGGGCTGTGTTCCAGGCCTCTCACCAGCTTTATCACCATTCTCTGAACACGTTCCAGTATCTCAACATCTCTCTTGAATTGAGGAGCCCAGAGCTGATATCCCTGTCTTGTGTCTGTTCACTTGCCTCTACTCCTGTACACTACCATCTGAGAAAACTGGGACTGTTTAGTCTGGAGAAGGCTGAAAGGGGATTTTATTAATGTCTATAAATATCTGAGGGGTGGGTGTGAAGAGGGTGGGACAGATTCTTTTCAGTGGCACCTGGCAATAGGATAAGGAATAACGGATATAGGCTATAACACAGGAAATTCAAGCTCGGCAGGAGGAGAAGCTACTGTGTGGGTGACAGAGCACTGGAAGAGGCTGACTAGAGAGATTGTGGAGTCTCCTTCTCTGGAGACCTTTGAAACCAACCTCTCTGGTCAGTGTTCCTGCGTGGCCCGCCCTAGGTGATCCTCCTTTGGTAGGGCAGTTCGACCTGATGATTTCTGGAGGTCCCTTCCAATCGCTAACATTCTGTGAATCACACATCCCTTCCTTAGCTGTCTATCTGTCTATCTACCTGGGTCTATTCACCAACTACCAGGGTCTATTCCTTCTTCCTAGTCACTCATTAACTGGTTAGCTTGTTCATCTCATCCACTTGTCCAGTAGTTCACTTATTCCTATCACCAACATACAACTGATCTGTCTGCACGTGCTACACCTACACACTGCTTTTGATCACGACGTCTGTTGTCCAGCTTAGAAGATGGTGGGGAAGAAAGCAGAAGATGAAAGAAAAAGTCTGATATGAAAAGAAAGCAAGTCATGGAAAAATAATTTTTAAATACATATATATATATAAATTTGAAACTCACCTCGAGTGGCCTGGACACTGCAGACTAAATACAAATTCAATAGAAATATGAAAATCTCTTCCATGTTCCTGTGGTCCTTTGTGCACAAGCTTGATCCTAATTCAGAAGAGAATGAATTTCATTGCTCAGTGCGTGCTTTCTTGCTCTGCTTATAGTGGAGCTTCTGGTTTTCATTTCACATAAAGAGAAGTAAAACTAATTTAGGGAACTCCTTTAGGTTTTGTGTTAGAATGACGTTTGGAAAGAATTTTGACCAAGTGTGCATTGCAGAACAAAATCTATGTCTTCTTCTCATGTGAGTTTGCAGCAAGAATGAAGAAGTGCACATCTCCAAAGAAACAAAGAGATTCTTTCAGCTGAGGAGTGACAAGAAAAAAAATCCTGATCTGTGAAGAGAACTCAGCCTTCAAATTCACTCAACCTCCTGTTCAAAGCTCTCCTATGAATCACAATGGTGTTATGGTTTTTACCTTTCCTTAAATATATGATCCTCAGACACATAACTCCTAGGAACTATAGGAAATTAATTTCCATATTTGTTCCTGTTCAGATTTTTCTTCAGCATGCTACTTATTGTAGAATCATAGAATGGTTTGGGTTGGAAGGGATCTTAAAGATCAGGTTGCTCAAGGCCTCATCCAGCCTGGCCTTGAACAGCTCCAGGGAGGATGCATGCACGATCTCCCTGGGCAGCCTGTTCCACTCTCACACCCTTATTGGAACGAATTTCTTTCTAATATGCAGTCCAGTATCTACAGCAAGTGTACTTTTCCAGCAGCTCCCAAACAAGTTGCAAATTGAAGAAATAATACCAAAGAAACTTCTTTTTTTTTATGACTATTGAGACTGAGATTAGACTGAGTGGTTCAAAGACCATCAACCACATCACTCAGTACTGGAATTCAAAGTCATTTTGGGCATCTCTCGTTCTCTCACATGTATAATATAAACTCACCTACTGAAGTGTGTCACAGAGCTGAAACTCTTTTTTACTTTAAAGGAGCATGGAAGAAACTCCTTTAAAATTCCTATTGATTTTTGGGTGCCTGGATATCACTTCCTGTCAGCACAAACAACTGGGTGAGACCTGGGATAAGCATTAAAGCTAAGCAACCTTCTAGTAACTCCCAAAGCCTTCTATGAGACCAGGCTGTCTGTCATTTTGCTTTCCCAAGAGAGAGCACAGTAACCTTACCTGGATCCAGAGCTGGATGTGAGGCAGATGATTCGACCTGATGAGTGGTGCTTCCTGTCTAGCCTCACCCAGATCCTCGGGACCCGTTGATGCAGAACCCAGCAAAACCACACTTCCCTAGAACTGGGGACACAAAGTGGCAACTAGCCACAGGGCTAGTTGTCCAAAATAACCGCTCTTTGTTCTATGTACCTTAAATGCCACTTTAAAAGAAGCAGCCCACGCCCTTTCAAGGAACGTCTGTGTGATTGCCTGTAAAATAGGAAGTCTTCACTTCCTATTTCAGTTGCTAAAGTGCTTACTGAGATGGGGCTGTTTAACTGGAAAGAGAGGGGAAGGAAGTTTGTCATTGCAAATCTGCATGTCAACAATTACCAGATCATGGGACTAATGTATTTTAAGAGAAAAGAGACCAAAAAAAGGAAAAGGGGAAAAGGGGAGGGGAGGGGAGGCAAGGCAAAAGGGGGGGGGAAAGAAGACTGACTTCAGCAGAAGTGAAAAAGATTAACAAAGAATTCTCTAGATTTCACTCCAGTGTTGTTGCTTGATGGACAATCATCAAGGCAGGGTTTATTTTGTACTTCATTTGTGTATACATAGAGAGGAGAACCTGTTCTAGTGGGAGGTGTCCCTGCCTGTGGTGGGGTGTTGGAACTAGATGATCTTTGAGGTCCCTTCCAACTTAAACCATTCTGTGATTCTATTCTAACCACCTTTAGGTCTCTAACCTTTCCATTTGAGTAATTCTCTTGAAGTTAAGTTTTCTCTATTTGTATAATTAATAATAAATTTTAAGTACTAGAGTACCTAGAAGAAACAAAATGAAACAAAAGTACTGGTGAGAGGAGTTGATCTGAAGTTATTCTAACTCTAAGGTGGTCATGCTATTTTAAATATAGCTTAAGACTTGGTCAAGTAGCCTTCAACAGTAAGGACACTGAGTTGCTGGAGCATGTGTAGGGAAGGGCAACAAAGCTGGTGAAGGGTCTGGAGAACAAATCGTATGCAGAGCAGCTGAGAGAACTGAGGTTGTTTAGTCTGGAGAAGAGGAGGCTGAAGGGAGACATCATTGCTCTATACGACTACCTGAAAGAAGATTGTAGTGAGGTGGGGGTTGGTCTTTTCTCCCTAGTCTCAAGTGATAGAACAAGAGCAAATGGCCTCAAATTGCAGCAGGGGAGGTTTAGATTGACTATTAGGAAAGATTTCTTTACTAAAGGAGTGGTCAGGCATTGGAACAGGTTGCCAAGGGAGGTGGTGGAGTCACCACCCCAGAGGCGTTCAAGAAACGTATAGAAGTGGCACTTGAAGACATAGTTTAATGACCATGGTGGTGTTAGGTCAATGGTTGGACTCAATGATCTTAAAGGTCTTTTCCAAATGAAGCAATTCTATGACTTTATGATAAGAGCTACAAGAAGGTTAAGTAGCCATAAGGGAAAGACACATTCAGGTTTGTGCTCTCAGTGGTAGACTACTGAGAACTAAAGTGAGTCTCCAGGTACAGAACACAATGGCCAGAGCCTGTCTGTCCCACACTGCTACTATATCTCCTCTAAATTCTTTTAGTATTGCCCAAAATCAAGGTTAGCACAGTTTGGCTCTCACAGTGATCACAAAACAACAGAGTTCTCAGATGCTGGAGAAGTGAAGTGGGTATCAGCAGAACTGCCACCTTGGATTTCCAGCAGGCAGACTTTGGACTGTTTTTGGGGCTGGTTGACAGAGGCACTTGGGAGGCAGTCTTGAAGGGGCAAGGAGTCCAGGGAGGTTGGATGTTCTTTAAGAAGGAAGTCTTAAATGTGCAGGAAAGAGCTATCCCCATGTGCCAAAAGATGAGCCAGTAGGGAAGGTGGCAGCCTGGCTGAATGGAGAGATCTGGCTGCAGCTTGAGGAAAATAGAAGAATTTATGATCAGAAGAAGGAGCAGGCTACTCAGGAGGATTACAAGGTTGCTGTGAGGCTATCCAGGGAGAAGATTGGTAGGTCTGAAGCCCAACTATAAATTAATTTGGCTTCAGCTGTTAAAGACAACAAGAAATGCTTCTACAACTCTATTAGCAACAAAGGGAGACTAAAGAGGATCTCTTTCCTTTCTTGAATTCAGGAGAGAACATGAGGAAAAGGATGAGATACTCAATGCCTTCTTTTTCTCAGTCTTTAGTAGTGCCCAAGCTGCTTGCTCGACACCCAGCCCCATGAACTGGAAGATAGGGATAGAGAACAGAATGAAGCCTCTGTAGTCCAAGAGGAGATGGTGAGTGACCTGCTGCATCACCTACACCTACACAGGACTATGGGGCCGCATGGCATACAGCAGAGGGTGCTGAGGGAGCTGGCAGAAGTGCTCTCCAAGCCACTTTCCGTTGTTTACCAGCAGTCCTGGCTGAGTGGGGAGGTCTCAGCCGCTTGGAGATTGGCAAATGTGACACACATCTACAAGAGGGGCCAGAAGGAGGACCTGCCAGGGAAGGTCATGAAGCAGGTCATCTTGAGTGCCATTATGCAGCACATGCAGGGCCCAGTTAGCGTGGGTTCATGAAGGGCAGGTCCTGTTTGATGAACTTTATCTCCTTCTGTGATAAGGTGACCTGCTTAGTGAATGGGCAATATTGTTTACCTGGATGTTGTAAGTCATTGTACATTGCTTCATCCCTTTCCCAAAGCACATGGTTACCATGGCACTGACATGGGAAAGGTTATTCAAATGACGTCAACTAAATGCTTCCATCACTGGATAAAAAGGGAAGTCATCATTTGTGACTCTTCTGAATATATGTTATATACCTCTGAAATTCAAGGTGCATGGATTCTCCAGGTGGAACCTCTGAACCTGGAACAGATACAGCCTGCAGCACACTTTGCAAGTCTTTGGAGAGTGCATTTTCTTATACAAGTGTGTACAGGTTGGCAAATCACTCTCTCTGTGAAGAACTTCCTCCTAACATCCAGCCTAGACCTCCCCCAGCTCAACTTGAGACTGTGTCCCAAGGCTACTACAAGGTCTGCTCAAAGCCTTGGCACTTAAGTGTCAAGTAAGAAATGATTTATAGATCTCAACAGAGCAAACAATATGCTTGTCTTTAACTATAAACTCTTCCCTTTATTTCCAATACATGCAAAAAATGCAAGGCTGCTGCTAACAGAACATTAAAGCTTTAGCCTATAAACTTTCTATGTATTTCAAAACTGTAGGTGTGAACATCAGGAAATAAAAAGCAACAACAGACAAAGAGCAACTAAGTTTGAAGTAGAAGTCATTCTAAATATTGTTGTTGTTGAAGATCTTGTTACCTGGTGGCAGAAGAAAAAGACAAAACATTGTTTTGCCAGTTTGGGGAGGAGCAGGTTAGTTATTCACACACTGTTAGTTGACTGTTTCTTAGTTCCTTCAGGTAGTTGTTAAACTGCTCTTTTGTCTGTACAAATTTTAGCAGCAGGTCAAGGAGAAAGATTTTTTTTTAATGAGGCCTTGTGGTTTAATGCCACAGAAACTAACAGCTGAATCCAATGCTTGAAAACTCTTTTAACCTCTTATCTGTTCTAAGATTTTATATGATTATTATCCCACTCAGTGGGAACTTTTTAACACCACAGCTACGTGGTGGGTTTAAGATCCAGTACTAGGTATCAAATTCTTACAAGCAGCGGTGAATCCATCCAGGAACAAAATAACTTAATTGCCTGATCATTCCAGAAATTATTACAAATTCTGGTTTTTCAGTGCTGAACTCCTCATTAAGGGAACCTGGACAGGTAACACTCTGGACAGGTAATTCCTCTTTGAAATTGTCTCGCTTTTGAGCAAAATGGAAACTGGTAAAGTAAACTTGTGCATTACTTTATTTGTTGCAGAATCTGATAGAGTGGGGTTTTTTTTCCAGTTAGTTCTGCTCTGCAATGAGGAGTCAGAAAGCAAAAGACAAACAGAAGAAATTACTGTTTGAATAGGCATCAGACAAATTTCCCCAGAATGTAGAAATAAATCATCTGCATAAGTACAAAAAAGATCTATGAGAAACACCACAGGCATGCTAGGTTTGATTCACAGAAATCAAAACATTGGTCAGTGCCAAGAAGGTGAAGGTGAGCTGCAGCTTCTTCACTGGCATATTAAAAGGTTTTCTTGATGCTTGCAGAACAAACTCTGACTGCCACATGACGGAGATAATTACATGTCCATAAGCATAGAATGGGCATGGGCACACAAACCTTCCTATTAGCAAGTGAAGAGGAAATTATGGCAGTCAAGAAAAAAGGCTTATGAAGATATTCTGGACTAATAATTATCCCTGAGAGCAACAACAGAGATTAGAGCAGGTCTTGGGCTAACGACAGTAAACTGCTCTTGCAGGCTAGCACTGACTTGCTTTATGATTATGGGCAGTGATTGTTCTGGTCTCTGTGTAGATGTTTCTATTACAGAGGAGTGCTAAAAGCTGATGAACTGTACAGATTATCTATTGAAAGGTAACATATTACTAGAAAATTACTCTTTTCAAGACCACTTTAAGGGCTTTGCTAAAGGAAACCGCAGAGAGGAATTATGGAAGGACTGTACAGGTACCTACTGGAATGTTTCTATATAGCATTTACATTGCTCTTAGTGTTTAAGTAGCACTTATTCCTGGACTAGTGTTGTAGACACTCAAGTCATCTTTGTGAGTGATGTGCAGCTTCCACGGGAAGAAATGCTTCTCAGAGGGCCTTTTCTTGCTCAGAGACACCATGAGTTCAACATCCTGATCAGAGAGCAACCGAATCAGATCACCATCGAGGTCCCGGTAATTCAAAACAAAGTCACCTCGGCCAAACTCCCGCCTGGTAGGAAAGAAATGGATTCACTCCCATAAATCACAGAATGCCTGGGACATGCTGCATGATGAACAACTTACTGGCCATCTAATTCATTCTGCTAAAAGCCACACAAACCCTGGGATGTCTTGGCATTCTTGATAGAGCTAGTAGTAGAAATCATGCAGCAATATTCATGCTGTGTTGTGTTCAAGCTAAGAAATCTATGACTACCAAGAACCATTTAGAACATCACCACATGCATGGCACAAGTCACAGTATCACACAGTATCACCAAGGTTGGAAGAGACCTCATAGATCATCAAGTCCAAGCCGTTACCACAGAGCTCAAGGCTAGACCATGGCACCAAGTGCCACATCCAATCCTGCCTTGAACAGCTCCAGGGATGGCGACTCCACCACCTCCCTGGGCAGCCCATTCCAGTAGCCAATGACTCTCTCAGTGAAGAACTTTCTCCTCACCTCAAGCCTAAATTTCCCCTGGCGTAGCTTGAGGCTGTGTCCTCTTGTTCTGGTGCTGGCTGCCTGAGAGAAGAGAGCAACCTCCTCCTGGCTACAACCACCCCTCAGGTAGTTGTAGACAGCAATAAGGTCTCCCCTGAGCCTCCTCTTCTCCAGGCTAAACAATCCCAGCTCCCTCAGCCTCTCCTCGTAGGGCTGTGCTCGAGGCCTCTCACCAGCCTCGTTGCCCTTCTCTGGACACGTTCAAGCATCTCAATGTCCCTCTTAAACTGGGGGGCCCAGAACTGGACACAGTACTCAAGGTGTGGTCTAACCAGTGCAGAGTACAGGGGCAGAATGACCTCCCTGCTCCTGCTGGCCACACCATTCCTGATGCAGGCCAGGATGCCATTGGCTCTCTTGGCCACCTGGGCACACTGCTGGCTCATGTTCAGGCGGGTATCGATCAGCACCCCCAGATCCCTTTCTGTTTGGCTGCTCTCCAGCCACTCCGACCCCAGCCTGTATCTCTGCATGGGGTTGTTGTGGCCCACACCTAAGAGCTGAGTGCAGCTGCTAACCATAAGGTCACTGTTTTTGAGCGGAAAGTAGGTTGAGAAATGGAAGAATATTAGCACAGGTGTTCTATTATTAATATTTGATGTTCAGTACTAGATTAATCTAATATTAGTTTGACAGAGGTTAGAGGGTGGTGTCCTGCATCCTGAAGAAGTATATTAGACAAAAGATCCTTGCCTGAGGGTATGGCTCTGATCTTAGAACAAGAAGTGGAAACTCCTAGCCAGCATAATTGAGTTGAAAGCATGTGGCATTCCATGCTTACTGAAAATCCCGAGGCAGAAGAGTGTCTGCACAGGTGACCTTGGGCCAAATCAAAATACAACTTATTCAGGACACTTGAAAAATATTTCACATCCAAAACACGGTGATGACCAGTGAGAACGTGGAAAATGTGGGACTGGAAGGAACTTCACAAACATTTCAATAATTCTAAAGGTACAGATAACTGCTTGCACTGTACCTCATCAACTCCATGAGATCTTTCAGTGATGGAATGGTGCTCAGATCCTCTTCTACTGAGATATCCCTGTAACAAGAATAAATCATAGAATCATTGAATGGTTTAGGTTGGAAGGGACCTCAAAGATCATCTAGTCCCAATCCTCCACCATAGGCAAGGACACCTCTCACTAGAACAGGTAGCTCAAGGTCTCATTCCATCTGGCCTTGAACACCTCCAGGGAGGGAGCATCCACAACCTCCCTGGGCAACCTGTGCCAGTGTCTCACCACCCTCACTGTAAAGCACTTCTCCAGTTTAAATCTCCCCTCTGCCAGTTTAAACCCATTACTCTTTATCCTGTCATTATGAGACCTTGTAAATAGAATTGTAGAATCATAGAATCATCCAGGTTGGAAGAGACTTCCAAGCTCATCCAGTCCAACTTATCACCCAGCCCCACCCAGTCAACTAAACCATGGCACTAAGTGTCTCATCCAGTCTTTTCTTGAACACCTCCAGGGACTGCAACTCCACTACCTCCCTGGGCAGCCCATTCCAGTGGCAAATCACTCTCTATGGGAAGAACTTCCTCCTAACATCCAGCCTAGACCTCCCCCAGCACAGCTTGAGACTGTGTCCCAAGGCTACTACAAGGTCTGCTCAAAGCTTTCTCTTCTCTGGGCTGAAGAGCCCCAACTAATCATTACATATCATGAAAAGAGAAATGTCAGCATTTCATCAGCAGCAGACTGGGTGATTGTCTTCTTGTTACCTGATAGTGCTCACAGTCTCATCGTAGTAATAACAGCGAACTTTATTAACTGCATCTTCCTGCTGCGGTAAATCTTTTATGATCTTCACAAAAGCACATGGGAAAATCCCAGTGGCATCATCAGCTGTTCCCTGGAATGCCAGAAAGTGTTAGAATGAAGAAAACTCTGCCATTTTGGGGTTGTAAAATTCACTTAATTGTCAAGAAAACAACCGTAAGGATTTTTCCACCACTCTCAAGAAAAGAAAGGCTACGAGAGGGACCTTATGGCACCCCTACAGAAAGATTATACAACTGCATAGTCAAACACGAGGCAGAGGAGTGAAACAGTGTATAAAAAATGGAAGTCAGATGGTTACCAAGAAAGGCTGTGGTATTTGGGCAAGTAGATATGTCATATCAGCAAGCACACAGTATGTTCTCCTCATCTTTTTTCAGAACACTGCTACATTGCCCAAGTTCTCTCTAATCAAGCTGACGTCTGTTGTGGTATGAAGCATGAAGTATACAGCAACTTGCCCTGAGGCAAGAAACCAATTAATCTCTGAAATGGAGTTTCCATCCCCTTTCTGTGGCCTTTTTGTGTTCTAATCGCTTCCAAAGAATGTATCAACGTCTCAGCAGAAGCAAATGCAAATGAAAACAGAGGGCAGAAGATTTGCAAGCTAAAAACCATCAAGAAAAGAAACTTTTGAATTTGGAGTCAAGTATTTATTCTTGACAGCAAGACCTGATTATGATGCAGTTTCTCCTTGAGAGGAGGAGACAGGTCCCTAGGACTAAAGGAGCCCTTTCTGCTCATATATTTCAATGTATGCTAATAATCAGTACCCTACTGCAGTCTTACCTCCAACCAGTCTTTGTTTACTCTGCTAAGTAGATAGATCAAGTCTCCCTTCTTGAAGCTGAGTTCCAGTTTATTGGTTCCAGAAAAATCAAACAGTGCCTATTGAAAGTCATAACACTGAAAGTATTTATCCACAGAATTACAGAAGTGAATCTTTCTGCTCTGTTCACAGGGTGAGAGTACAAAGCAGGACGATAGGATACACTCCCCACCACGGATGCATTTTTGATGTAAGGTCATAGGTATGATCATAACCTGCACTTCTCACAATTTCTTCTCTTTCTCAGCATGCACAAAATTGCTTTGAAGAAGCAGTGAAGGTGCTAGGATAAACATGGCTCTGAGAGAGCTGAATGCAGGGATTATTACAGTGGCTGGACACTGAGCACTGAAGAAATAGGTAAGTTGAAAGCACCTAAGATCAAGTAAATCAACCAAGCTGAAGACAACTGAAATCTGGAACATTTGAAATCTCAAGAATTTTAAAAGTGTCTCTTATTTCTAGCTGAAATATTTCAACTTTCAGCTTTGCTACAAAATATCACAACGAGCCTTTAAAAACTGCAGAACCTCTGTGTCCTGATTTAAGGGTAATTGACTGTTGTTTTGACATGTGGCTTTCAGGCCTTCATGCTGCATGGAAAGACTTGGGGAAGTCTGTGGAATTGACAGGTGGTTACTATGGGAAAGAATACCATGCTCAGGGCAGGGGAGGTTATTCTTCCCCTGTGCTCAACACCGGTCAGGCCACATCTTGAGTACTGTGTCCAGTTCTGGGCCCCTCAATTCAAGAGAGATGTTGAGGTACTGGAGCATGTCCAGAGATAGGCGACAAAGCTGGTGAGAGGCCTGGAGCACAGCCCTGTGAGGAGAGGCTGAGGGAGCTGGGGGTGTTTAGCCTGGAGAAGAGGAGGTTCAGAGGTAACCTCATTGCTGTCTACAACTATCTGAAGGAGGCTGTAGCCAGGTGGGGGTTGGTCTCTTCTCCCAGGCAACCAGCAACAGAACAAGGGGACACAGCCTCAAGTTGTGCCAGGGGAGGTATAGGCTGGATGTTAGGAGGAAGTTCTTGGCAGAGGGAGTTATTTGCTATTGGAATGGGCTGCTCAGGGAGGTGGTGGAGTCTCCATCCCCAGAGGTGTTCAGGAAAAGACTGGATGAGGCGCTTAGTGCCATGGTCTAGTTGATTGGCTAGGGCTGGATGATAGGTTGGACTGGATGATTTTAGAGGTCTCTTCCAATCTGGTTGATTCTGTGATTTTATGATTCTGTACAAAGCAGTTCCATCTGCTTAATACCAAGTTAATAGATTGCAGAAGACAAATGTCTTCAGCAGAAGGTTTGTGTTACAGAAAATACTAAGATGCTTCACCTACAAAAGCTTTTAAATGTGTTTTAAAGTTGACAAGCCTGAAGCTCAGGCTTGTTTTAAATTTCATTTATAGATATCACTATGTAAATGTGGACCATCTGACAGCAAGCTGTACCTGTCCCTCAGTTTTGAACCTCCTGTCATAATGGCTTCACAATGAATTCTCTTATTACTCAAGGAAGAAGGAACAGAACACTCCTTTCCCGTCCTTTGTCTCATTCCCTGTTAAAATCAATTGCTTTCCTGTGTCGTTTCCACTTTCCCTTCTTTCATCAAGCTCTAATTGGAAAAGGCAACTTGATCAATGAGATAGCAAAGTAAAACAGAGTTTAATCTCCTATGCTATGACAGATTGTGCAGAGCACTCACCTCAGCCCGTGGAGCTGCTGTGCGGTCAAAAATAGGCCCATGAGGTGAAATGCTTTTGCTGCAAAGAAAGGAGACACCAGGGAGGTAAATGTGTCTTTCTAGTCATCAAAAATATTACACAATCAGTAGTATGGTGTCTGCACTTTTATTACTCAAGAGGCAGGCAAGCCATAGATCACTGGAGAAACTGCAGGAGAATCTGTGTGCAGCACTGAAGTAAACAAATACGGATGCACCGACATTGTCCTAGTTCTCTGAGTTTCAGTGCAGAGCAGCAGTTATCTGATGATGCTCGCTGCTGAGAACAGATGGAATTTTCAATACAGTCAGGATCCTGGACCTCTCTTCCACAGCACTGCTCAACCCCTCTCCTTTGCCTTCTGGGCATTCCTGTTTGTAGTATTTATGACATCCAGTTTAAACCTCCGTCATGCACACATCCAGGCATGCATACACATGCACTGTTTGAGGTAAGTGAAAAGGAAATAGGTCCATCTTTGCTTTGTTATGGGGTAATGAAGTACGACATTTACTCATAGCACTTCTCCAGAGGGGTGTCAATGCTGCTATGTAGGACAGGTCCCAGTTTATGCAAAGGATAGGAACAAACAAGTATTCGGTTTCATTTAGTGTCTGAACCACACCTCACTGACTTTAGTGGCACAAGCTTGGTCTGTATGTTCTGTGATTCTGCACATTATAATGGATATTACCATTAAAGAATTATCAACAGACAGAGCTGAGCAGTAGGTCTTTGAAAGCAAGCTGGACTCTTACTTTGGAAGTGTCCTTTAACCCAAGTACCATCTCCACTTCAAAAATCTGAAATCACTGCAAACAACAAATACCCTGTGATCACTCTACCACAAAGAACCTTATATTAGGACTTCATGGATGCATTTGGAAAACACAGTGGTTATCCTCGATTCTCTCCCCCTGCCCACCCCCTCATCCTCCCCCTGTCAAACTGGACAGCATCTCTTACATCAAGCAATGCTGAACAAACACATCAATCTCTTACATTCGGCGTGTCCGTGGGCGAAGCCGTCTCAGCCTGTGAGGCACCTGTTCACAATCAAAGGTTGAGTGATAGAAGAACAGCCTCACCTCTTCATCCATCAACACCCAAACAGGTAGGCAGAGTAGGTTCTGTGCCAAGAGCAAGTAGGAAGCAGAGTGTAACAGTGGGAGAGAACAATTTGCTATTTATTTACATCATACAAATATGCCTCTCTGACCTACAGGATCATGAAGGATATTAATTACTGCCAGAAATCTCCCTCCTCTCCCTTCTCACTCAGCAGGACATAGCTGAACAGCTGACAGTTTCTCCTGTTTACTCTTGGAGTTGGCCAGTACATTGCTTCACTCTTTTTGTGCCTGTTTTACTGCAGGAGGATTAAGCTGCTCTTCATGTTTCCCTTCAGAACATGTCTGACAATGGAAAGAAGGCAATCTTAAGAACTGGAAGTCTTGCTCAGTGCTTCAAGCTTTTACTAAAGTCAGGTCTTCAGTTAACCTGCTCACAAAGAATTTCTTTCCTTGATGTTACTGGCTGTGTCTTCACTGCAGAGCTCACTTCACTGTCCTCGTCCCCCAGGTGCACATACCAGCTCTGTATTCATGCAACACCTGGAGGTTCACCATCACCTCATGCATCTTGGGGATGTTTGTAAGCATATCTTTTTATATCTGAAGGCAGGGAGTGACCCTCTGTGAACTGAATACTCCAGGAGATCCTACAGTCTGACAGTCTGGGGAATAGGGCTGCAGGTTGTCCCACAGTGTGTCAGGAAAAACGATACAGAGAGAAGCAGATATGCAGGACTACTACAGTCTTGTCTCTTAGCTGATTTCATGGGGGTAAGTGCTTGCTGCACTCTCTGCCTTAAAAATAAGTTTTACCTTCATGTAGACGTTTAGGATAGGAATCCTGTTCTCAGCAATTTCCCTTTTGGCCCCAACATAAACTTTTCCTGTGAAAGTTATGGGGAAGGGGGGAAGATGAAGAAGAAGAAGAAGACGAAGGAGAAGAAGAAGAAGAAGACGAAGAAGAAGACGAAGAAGAAGA
>WAAF01015372.1:396539-414427 GCA_013400475.1 Tricholaema leucomelas | reverse complement strand
GGAGGAGGAGGAGGAGGAGAAAAAAAGGGGGGGAGAGGAAAAAAAACAACAAAAAAATAAGGCTGTCACAGAATTGAAGCAATCAGGAAAAAACAGACTCTCCAAGAGAAATAGATATTTTCTAAAGGACTTTAGGTTTCTAAATGAACTTTACTACAAGTGGAAGGATTGCCAAGGGAAGCTGACACATCTAGCATGAACAGCTTGGAATAGGATCCCTATCACAACTACTTCCCTGGGATGCACTTCTCTTTAGGAGAAGCCAGGCTGAGAAAGCTGCTAATCATGCACAGACTTGGTGCTGACAGCTTACCTGGCAATATGGGGAGTGTGCAGGTGAAAGGGCTGTTGCTCTCTGCCCCATATCTCTCCTCTAGTGTGGTGTGTAGGGCATAGAACTGACGGTAGCGTCGGAAAATCAAGTATCTGCCACCGCCCTTGAGCTTTACTTCAATAACAAACATCTGAAACAGAGAAGGGGAAATTCAGGCTGATGTTCATACATATAAATAGTTATCAAATGAAAATGAGGCACACAATAGGAACACGAGATCGGTGCTCTGGTAGTGGGAATATTGTCCTAGGAGCAGAATGGAAATCAAGCCCTCAGTTTGCCATCTGCAAACTAAAGTGCTAGAGAGAGGTGGGCGCAAGCCAACCTCATAAGGTTCAACAAGACCAAGTGCATCTGGGTGGAGGCAACCCCAAGCACAGCTACAGGCTGGGCAGTGACTGGCTGGAGAGCAGTCCTGAAGAGAGGGACTTGGGGGTGCTGGTGGATAAGAAGCTCAACACGAGCCAGCAGTGTGCACTTGCAGCCCAAAATGCCAATCAGATCCTGGGCTGCATCAGGAGAAATGTGTCCAGCAGGTCGAGGGAGGTGATTCTCCCCCTCTACTCCACTCTGCTGAGACCCCACCTGGAGTACTGCATCCAGTTCTGGAGCCCCCATTACAAGAAGGATGTGGAGATGCTGAAGTGTGTCCAGAGAAGGGTCACGAGGATGATCACAAGGCTGGAGCAGCTCTGCTATGAGGACAGACTGAAAGAGTTGGGTCTGTTGAGTCTGGAGAAGAGGAGGCTCTGGGGTGACCTTCTTGTGGCCTTCAGTATCTGAAGGGGGCCCACAAAAAAGTTGGGGAGGAATGTTTTTAGGCTATCAGGGAGTGACAGGACTAGGGGGAATGGAGCAAAGCTGGAGATGGGGAGATTCAGACTGAACATGAAAAGGAAGTTGTTCAGCATGAGAGTGGTGAGAGCCTGGAATGGGTTGCCCAGGGAGGTGGTGGAGGCCCCATCCCTGGAGGTGTTTAAGGCCAGGCTGGATGAGGCTGTGGGCAGCTTGATCTAGGGTAGGGTGTCCCTGCCCATGGCAGGGGGGTTGAGACTAGATGATCCTTGTGGTTCCTTCCAACCCTGACTTATGATTCTGTGATTCTAAAATACCAAGTTAGCACCTGACAGTGGGATGCATGTGTGGGTGGGTCCAGCTCTTCTATGGGTCATTTCCCTTTGGCTGCTTTCTATTACATAAGCATAAAAGGAAACCTGCAATTACAAGATGCTTCTTTATGTTACACACCTTCTGGCAGTGACAAACAAAACATAATGGAGAGGTAAATATATTATAGTATCATGCTTTGGACATATCAGTCTACAGACAGACATCTAAATGAATTTATTTTCAGGGTTGAAGGCATTCATATTTCACCTTTAATTCAAAATACACAGTTTCAGAAATTACAGTCTGCCTTCCTCCAGCCACTATCTTATTTCTTATCTCTTGCCAAAACCGCTTTGCTCTGAAGGAGCCTGCAATTTCCATGCACTGACCTCCAAGTCACATTGCAGCCAGATCCTTCAGAAAACATAACAACAGAGCACAAAACCACCACAACATTCCAGAGCAAAACCTGTATATTGCAGTGGGAAGGTTTTATGAGCATCATCTCCAGCAAACCTCACATAACCTGCAGAAGTGGCTGAAGCACCTCTCCTATGAGGGCAGACTGAAAGAGTTGGGGCTGTTGAGTCTGGAGAAGAGAAGGCTCCCAGGTGACCTTATTGTGGCCTTCCAGTATCTGAAGGGGGCCTACAAAAAAAGCTGGGGAGGGACTTTTTAGGCTATCAGGGAGTGACAGGACCAGGGGGAATGGAGCAAAGCTGGAGATGGGTAGGTTCAGACTGGATGTGAGGAGGAAGTTCTTCACCATGGGAGTGGTGAGAGCCTGGAACGGGTTGCCCAGGAAGGTGGTTGAGGCTCCATGCCTGGAGGTGTTTAAGGCCAGGCTGGATGAGGCTGTGGGCAGCCTGATCTAGGGTAGGGTGTCCCTGCCCATGGCAGGGGGGTTGGAACTAGATGATCTTTGTGGTCCCTTCCAACCCTGACTGATTCTATGATTCTCTGAAGTCAGACTGAGCTGATCTTATCCAAAACCACTCTTCAGAAAATCTCCTGGTGCTTTTCCCAACTATTTGCTTCCTGTGTACTCCTTCATGACTAATTAATATGCTACCTTCTACAGTGATGAAAGCACCTTTATTTGCCACTGCCATGGAATAATGAATCCAAGACCCTCTACCCTCTTTCAATTCCTTTACCAATATCTTCAGCAAAGGTACAATACTCTAAGAGCAAATAATCAGAAATGAGGTAAAATTTTGGAAAACAAGCAATGTTAGAGGATATCTCTGCCACATTCCACCATAACAATAAAATTTTAGACTAAATCTGTGATGGGCTAGCCAGCATTCTAGGCTAAAGAATCACTGAGAAGTCATCCACACAAAACTATTGATACCAAACTAACTTCATCACAGTATCACAGCATCACCAAGGTTGGAAGAAACCTCATAGATCATCAAGTCCAACCCATTACCACAGAGCTCAAGGCTAGACCATGGCACCAAGTGCCACATCCAATCCTGCCTTGAACAGCTCCAGGGATGGCGACTCCACCACCTCCCTGGGCAGCCCATTCCAGTAGCCAATGACTCTCTCAGTGAAGAACTTTCTCCTCTCCTCAAGCCTAAATTTCCCCTGGCGTAGCTTGAGGCTGTGTCCTCTCGTTCTGGTGCTGGCTGCCTGAGAGAAGAGAGCAACCTCCTCCTGGCTACAGCCACCCCTCAGGTAGTTGTAGACAGCAATAAGGTCACCCCTGAGCCTCCTCTTCTCCAGGCTAAACAATCCCAGCTCCCTCAGCCTCTCCTCGTAGGGCTTGTGCTCGAGGCCTCTCATCAGCCTCGTTGCCCTTCTCTGGACACGCTCAAGCATCTCAATGTCCCATTGAGATGTTCATCTTGCTCCCCACAATCAAATCAGTCACAGGTGAGGGCATACAGGGACAGGGTAAATCTGCCTTCTTACATAATAATTAGTAAAGCCTTTCTTCTCTTCAATATCTGCAATGTTAGCTGAAACAGGTACATCATCTGGAAGCTGGTCAAAATCACTGTGAAGCAAGAACAAAAGACAGAGGTTACTCATACTGGTATTACGTTTTGGAGGTCAGTATGCTGTACAGAAAAAAGATCACATTGTCTACTGTTAGAAACTTGTGGTGTCATTCTCTTCCTCTGAAGTTCTGATCTTGACATGTCAAGTTCCTGTAAGTTCAGCACATGTCAGTAACCACTGCTAAGATTCATCAAGCCTGAAAGGCATCCCTGTCATTCCTAGGCTTGCTAGAGTAGAAGGACTACAAAGAAACACTTGAGCTGGAAAGCTTCTCCTGAGAAATGTGATCAGCTGTGGATGCATTCTTAATCCTTCCTACAGCATCTAGCAGACTTAAAATAATAACTCTGCAGCAGTATCTCTTACTCTAAGGAGATCATTATATACCATGATTTATGATGTTATTATTACTGCATTATTGCATGGAATATGGACAGTTCTGAGAAAAGAGCTTGTGCTAAGTGCTGTAGAGACTGACAGCACTAGCCTAATTCCTAAACCCCTTGCACTCTACATGTAGATAGGTACAGTCTACCTTAGACATATAAGAAATGACAGAGGAATAAGCACAAAAAGACCAAAACAAAAGGCACAGAAACAAAGACATACTATTCTTCCAGATGATACCTAGTGAAGCCTGCACCAGCTGTCAAAATGTTGTCAGGTTTTCTTGTAAACACCACAGTAAAGCAGACTCTTACAGAGGCTTTGAGAACAGAAGAAGTAGCCTACTAAATATTTGCAAGGAGATCTCTTAGTTACAGCAGATAACCTGAAGCAAGCATAAATAAACTTGTTTGAAAATGTCAAAATGTGTGAAGGAACACATGAGAGTGGGCAAGATTAGAACAAGCTTCGCAGATCCTACAAAGTATTGGCTGTGAAGCAAAAGAGAAGGAAGAATCCCTACAAGACCACCTAAAAAGCAGCCATGTATATGACCGCACTCTCATGTTTCTTGTCTGCGCTATCAACGTGTTAAAACAGCATGGATTGACAAGTCCTTCTTCCTCTGGGGTCTTCCCTTTGGTGCAGCATCTTTGACCAAAGGATGACAATTTGACCTTTGCTTCAGTCTTACAACTTGGTGTTGTCAGAGTGGCATTCCTACCAACACTTAAGTAAAAAAGATCAAGAATGAGGAAGGAAAGATAAGAAATGAGGAAGAGAGAAAGAGAAACTTTTTTAAAGACCATCTAAGAGACATCAAGCTGTTGTGATGTTAAACGTTCTGATAACACACCAAAAAACACAGCTATGGATGGCAGTTGGCTCAGTTTACTCTACTAGAAGAATTTCCCAAGCAGGGGCTTCCACAGTGCATTATTCCATCTGGAAGGCTGAAGTAATGATGCAAAGTCTTGCAGCAGCTTGTTGTATGATAAGAACGGCATGAATCAGCACCACCCACAGTACCATAAATACTGACACTTACTGTGAAGAGGGATGTGGTTATGGAGATCAAGAGATATAATTAGTCATATCACAAACACTGATATCATAAACCCCAGTAAAAGGGAAACTGTTTGCAGCTGTAAAGAGGACAATGACCCAACTATTGTCCTAGGTGGTAATTATTCCCCACAAAAAGAAGAGAGTCCACTCCAACTTAAGAAATAGTCTGCTGCACACTGAGCAGCCCAGTAGTTTGGAAGTCAGGGTAACAGAATTCTTTGAGAAGCTTGCATCCAAATTAAATGAAAAGATCACAGCAGTCACATGGAGGCTTGTAGGGAGGAGGGAGGCGGGAGAGACACAGTACCTCTTTTCTCGCAGCTGTCGGGGAAGAGACATGGTTTTCAGTGTCTTAAATCCAGATGGCTAAGCTTTATTCCTCCACCTCTTGGGCAGTTCCTGGTTCAATGGGATGAACACAGCCAAAACAATTCCCTTTGTGTGAATCAAAACTCCTCTGCAAGGCCTCAGAGATCTTTTTTATAACGTTTCAGTGTCAGACGATCTCTTCTGTATCTCCCCACCCCCATGAGATTGAGGAAGTCCTAGAGAAGAAACAGTCATAAAGACAGACTGGTTTGTGATGTCTCTCATGTATCGAAACTACCACAGTTGAGAAACAAAATGCTGAGCGAAAAAAACAGAAACCAAGAGCCACATACTCCGTTGTCCACCTCTTCACCGAAACTTGCCTCTGTGGAAATCCAGTATGAGTGGGCTCAACAAATTCTGGTTTGCCACAGCTAAAATGTCCCCATATATATTTCTACACTGACGTTTGTCAACTAGGATGAACACTTCTGATCCCATCTTGAGGTTCTGTGAATCCCAAGAATCCTCCTTTCCATGAACCAAGAGCCAGGAGGTGGGGCTAAAGAATAATTTTTCAAGTAGGAGCACGAAGTACAGTCAGGAAAGTTAACCTTGTCAAACATATGGGTACTAACTTGTCAGGCACAGAAGATTAAGATATGAGCTTTGAGGGCTGGATCAATGCAAGCAAGAATATGAGTCCTTGAAAGAGCAGAGATCTTTTCAGCTTTGTGTGCTCAAAACTATCCTCATCTGCCACCTGCAGAGAGAATCCTGACTGCCCTGCAGGTCTGCCCTACAAGGTGCAGTGGTATAAAATTTGTGTAACAGCAGAAGACAAATTTTCAAGAAGAAAACAAAAGGAAGAGCATGGTGAGGAAACCTTCATTTCCTAACGCTGCAGGCAAATTGCGGCATAGCCTCGTCCGAAGCTGCCATCTCCTGTCTTTGACTCCCCCTTTCACAGAATCAGCCAGGTTGGAAGAGACCTCCAAGATCATCCAGTCCAACCTATCACCCAGCCCTGTCCAGTCAACTAGACCATGGCACTAAGTGCCTCATCCAGGCTTTTCTTGAACACCTCCAGGGATGGCGACTCCACCACCTCCCTGTGCTGCCCATTCCAATGCCAATCACTCTCTCTGGGAAGAACTTAAAGTTCTTAAAGACTTCAAGTCTTTACCTCTCTTCCATTTTCATATTCAATACATACTTGGTTCTTTCTCCTCCTGCTGGCAAGCACAAAATTTCTTCTATTAATGGACCAAAAGTCAGCTAGAAGCCTTCAAAACAGAGACAACCTCACAGACAAACTGTCAACTGCTTTGCTGTAAACTGTGTAAAACAAATGGAGAGCAGCTCCTCACTTCTGCCACTCTCTGCTGGAGCTTACAGCCAGTAATAATGCTTCTCTAACAGGATAATGCTAAACCTGCTTAGAAACTTTCTGATTCCGCGGTATTTTCTTGTTCTGAACTAAACCAAACCTAAGACCTTTCCTGATGACAGGGCAGATTGCTGCCGCAGAAGAGTGGAGAGCTGATTGCTCAGAGGGCTCCCCAGGCTGTGAGAGAGTAAAAATTGAAACACTGCTTTGCCCTGATCTTCTGTGCTAAATCAGTGCCTCAGCTACCAGGTGTTTCCTATCAATTCTTACCATTTGGACTGAAGAAATGAGCTGGGGCTGATCAAATCCACATTCTCTTTCTGATCAAATAAGTACTTTATTATTGGTGAAGGAAATACCTGCCCATTACAAAACTGATGCCATAATGACAGTACCCATGTCAGGAGGTATATCTGCACTAGGAAAGAATCAAATTTCATCAGCTCAGTTTTGAGAACAACCACAGGCAGTACCGTCATTATAGAATCATAGAAGCAGTCAGGGTTGGAAGGGACCACAAGGATCATCTAGGGGCACCTTACACTAGATCAGACTGTCTAGAGCCTCATCCAGCATGGCCTTAAACACCTCCAGGGATGGGGCTTCCACCACCTCCCTGGGCAACCTGTTCCAAAGTCTCACCACCCTCATAGTGAAGAACTTAGCTTCCTAACACCCAGTTTGAATCTACCCATTTCTAGCTTTGTTCCATTCCCCCTAGTCCTATTACTACCTGACAGCCTAAAAAGTCCCTCAACAGCTTTCTTGTAGGCCCCCTTCAGATACTGAAAGGTCACAATAAGGTCACCTCGGAGCTTTCTGCTCTCCACACTGAACAGCCCCAACTCCCCCAGACTCTCCTCACAGGAGAGGTGTTCCAGCCCTCTGATCATCCTCATGGCCCTTCTCTGGACACACTCCAGCAAACTTCTATCCCTCTTGTAATAGGGGCTCCAGAACTGGATGTAGTACTCCAGCTGGGGTCTCACAAGTGTAGAGCAGAGGAGGAGGACCACTTCCCTCCACTTGCTGGCCCTATGCACACATCTTTATCCATATGCAGGAGAAAGCAGGCATGCAGGTGCAAGAAAAAGGGCAAGGAGCATTGGGTGGAAGCTGAGGCGTAGGAAGATCCATGTAAACATGAGGAAAACTTTTTTTCACTGTGAGGGTGATGGAACACTGGAACATTCTGCCCATAGGGGTGCTGGAGTCTCCCTCTCTGGAGATACTCAAGACCTGCCTGGATGTGTTTCTGTGTGATCTGGCATAGGTGATCCTGCTCTGGCAGGGGGGTTGCACTGGATGATCTTCTGAGGTCCCTTCCAGCCTCTAACCTTCTGGGATTCTGTGAAATGCTAACAAATTACTTAATTAAAGGAGACTACTCAGAAAACCCTGAGGTGACCGAATCGCGACCATATGGTGACACCAGCACCTACCTTTTCACAGTTCAGCACCTACTACATTATTTTGGCCATGTATGCCTGCAAGCTGTGAAATTGTGGCCTTCTGTACATTGCACTTGTTGTTAGCAAACACTTGTAACAAGGATACATAGCACCTTGGAAATCTGAGAGTATCAGCTACAACCAAACAGCCAGAGCAAGCACAGGATTTCAATGGAAAACAGGAATGTAGTCCCAAATCACCAAAGACACATGAACCACTAATAAAAGATAAATCAAAGGAACATATCAAAACCACCCAGCTGAATTCATTCTGACAGCAGCACTACAGACCATGTCTACTGGGGCAGCAGGTACTGTATCATTTTGGCTGTGTATGTCTGTACACTTTAGAATAATGTGGCCAAGAGAGCCACTGGCATCCTGGCCTGGATCAGGACCAGTGTGGCCAGTAGGACAAGGGAGGTTACTCTGCTCCTGTACTCAGCAGTGGCCAAGCCACACTTTGAGTACTGTGTCCAGTTCTGGGCTCCTCAATTGAAGAGACATGTTGAGAGATACTGGAACATGTCCAGAGAAGGGCAACAAAGCTGGTGAGAGGCCTGGAGCACAAACCCTATGAGGAGAGGCTGAGGGAGCTGGGGTTGTTTAGCCTGGAGAAGAGGAGGCTCAGGGGTGACCTCACTGCTGTCTACATGAAGAGACCTCCAAGATCATCCAGTCCAACCTAGCACCCAGCCCTATCCAGTCAACTAGACCATGGCACTAAGTGCCTCATCCAGGCTTTTCTGACAACCTCCAGGGACGGTGACTCCACCATCTCCCTGGGCAGCCCATTCCAATGCCAATCACTCTCTCTGTGAAGAACTTCCTCCAGACATCCAGCCTATACCCAGCACAACTTGAGACTGTGTCAAGTTACAAAAGTGAAGTTACTCATATCTGTCCTATCATCTTCAGTGCTCTTTTGCAGGTAGTGCTACAAAGCTCTTAGAAAGCAACTGGCACAGTGATAAGTAATGAATGAGACCCTAACTTCTCCTTGATGAGCGATGGAGCTTTTTTGTTATAGAAGAGATCAGATGGACGTTGGTGCCCAAGACGAGGCCAAGTGACAAAGATGGAAGCTCAGAAACAGCAATAGAACATTTCTTTATCTAGATAGCAAATCACTTCCAGAATCAAAGAGCCAACTAGGGAAGAATCAGGGCAGGGCTTGCCACTGCTACAGTGTATGACAGATGTGAGCTGCAGAGTCCTACACCTGGGAAGGAACAATAAATTGCACCAGTACAGGTTGTGAGGTGCTCTGCTGGAAAGCAGCCCTGTGGAGAAGGACCTGGGAGTCCTGGTGGACAAGAAGCTATCCATGGCACAGCAATGTGCCCTTGTGGCCAAGAAGGCCAATGGGATCCTGGGCTGCATTAAGAGGAGTGTGGTCAGCAGATCAAGGGAGGTTCTCCTCCCCCTCTACTCTGCCCTGGTAAGACCTCACCTGGAATATTGTATTCAGTTTTGGGCTCCCCAGTTCAGGAGGGACAGGGATCTACTTGAGAGTCCAACAGCGGGCTACAAGGATGATTAAGGGACTGGAGCACTGCCTTATGAGGAGAGACTGAAGGACCTAGGGCTTTTTGGTCTGGTGAAGAGAAGACTTAGAGGGGATCTAATAAATATTTACAAATATCTAAGGGCTGGATGTCAAGAGAGAGGAGACAAACTCTTCTCAGTTGTGCCCTGTGATAGGACGAGGGACAATGGATATAAACTACAGCACAGGAAGTTCCATCTCAACATGAGGAAGAACTTCTTTACTGTAAGGGTCACAGAGCATCGAAACAGGCTCTCCAGAGAGGTTGCGGCATCTCCTTCTCTGGAGACTTTCAAGACCTATCTGGATGTGTTCCTGTACTAGGATTATGATCCTGCTCTGGCAGGGGGAGTTAGACTCGATCTCTGGAGGTCACTTCCAACCCCTAACATCCTGTGATCCTGTAATCAAGGTAAAGAAAATCCTGCTTCATCTGTCTCACAAGTTCAGGCCACCTGTCAAAATGACTTTAAACATAAATATATATAGAGATAGATTCATTAAACTTTCTCAAGTCTCAAAACAGGGTTGGGATTTGCTACAGTTTCTGTAGTGCTGCATTCAAACCATCCCACAGTGTTCCTAACAGCTTGGTTGCCCCATCCATTTGTTGAAATCCTGTGACCAAATTCCTTTTACTTAATCTAGAAACTTTAGGTAAGTGCCTTTAGCTATGTGGAAGTTCTCTGAACACGCAGTAAAGACTGGCACAGGGGCCACCACATCGGACATCAAGTGAGACAACTCCCCCTCTGAAGGTTTTATCTGTCTCCTTGGAATATATATGAATTACAAAGTAACTATATTCCCAATTTTGTCACCTCAGGTTCCTAAAGTTAGGGAAATAAATCTGTGCCTTACTGTGGACCTAGTTATTACTGGTATAAAGGTACCTTCCCATCTGGGACACAGCTATATTTGGATATGCACTTTTACACTGGTATAATTGTCTTTACCCTAGGGGAGTTGTACTACTTATGCTACACTGATATAGTCAAAGAAGCACAAGTTTCTGGTACAGACACATCTACTCAGTTTATTATGGAGAGTTTAGGGCTCATTTTCTAATGGTTCATAAAGCAGGACAATATTCCCTAGCAAAATTGGAGGACAAAGGGGCTAGAGGTTGGGATGTGGAAGCAAGGGGCAAATATGGAGGCAATAAGTATCAAGATACTGTAATTTTCCAAGCTCTTCTCTGTCAGTATTTCTGACAGCATATACTTCTAGCCTGCCCCACTTGCTGCCTCACCTACTGGCCTTTTAATTTCAGCTTCTATTCCTTGAAAGATAAACTTCTGGATATGCCCACCAATTACTGTGCCAATAAGCAATCTGATCCCAAGCCAGCTGCCAGTCTGTCCATTTCAAGTGTGGAAGGTTGGCATTTGTATCTCCCATACCTCAGCAGGCAGAAGTCTGCATTGCTGTGTGAAGCCAGGTCTCACTAAGAGACCTCTCAGCTAACTGCATTCAGTTCAGTTGCTGACTCAGTCTTGTCACCTGTTACTCGTGGCTGACAGTAATGTTTTTTCTCGTTGGGAAAAAAAGTGAGGAGGAAAATGCTCAACAGAGCTATAATCCTTTGAGGAAGATACTCAAGAGAGATGTTGAGATACAGGAGCATGTCCAGAGAAGGGTGACAAAGCTGGTGAAAGGCCTGGAACACAGCCCTGTGAGGAGAGGCTGAGGGAGCTGGGGGTGTTTAGCCTGGAGAAGAGGAGGCTCAGGGATGACCTCGCTGCTGTCTACAACTACCTGAATGGAAGCTGTAGCCAGGTGGGGGTTGGTCTTTACTCCCAGGCAACCAGCAACAGAATAAGGGGACACAATCTCAAGTTGTGCCAGGGGAGGTCTAGGCTGGATGTTAGGAGGAAGTTCTTGCCAGAGAGAGTGATTAGCATTGGAATGGGCTGCCCAGGGCATTGGAATGGGCTGCCCAGGGAGGTGGTGGAGTCGCCATCCCTGGAGGTGTTCAAGAAAAGCCTGGCTGAGGCACTTAGTGCCATGGTCTAGTTGATTTGATAGGGCTGGGTGATAGGTTGGACTGGATGATCTTGAGTTCTCTTCCAACTTGGTTGATTCTATGATAGATGATATGTAAGAAAATAGAAGTATTATCCTGAACAACTCACTTGTACTCAAAATCACCTACAGTATGAACTGAAAACAATATTTTAAAGTATTAAGAATATTCCAGTGATGCTCTGATGCTGAGCTCAAAACTGATTCCCAAACCCTGAGACATTAAGGTAGTTGCTGACCTACCACTTATGTTAAAGAGCAGCAGCCAATGAGCCTGCCTAGCTATGGAAAGGAACAAGGAAATGAAACGAAGAATAACTTTGTGCCCCAGAGCATTATCTAATCATAGAATCAGTCAGGATTCGAAGGGACCACAAGGATCATCTAGTTCCAACCCCCCTGCCATGGGCAGGGACACCCTACCCTAGATCAGGCTGGCCAGATGTGGGCATTCATCATCCTTCTCAGAGACTGCTTTAATAATCTGAGTCAAACAAAGGTAATGGGGGATTTTGAAGTTGTCATCTCAAGAAATGAGTTTATGGTGCTAGTATCGGCTTAGGAAATTCCCTGTCTCCCCATACTTCGGCTCTTTCCTGCTCCACAGGATGGCAGATCTGAGGCTGTGCTTCAAAACACATCAGCTAACTAATCCAGCTGTAAGAACACAGTTTTTCAAAACCGTGGGTCAGCTCCCCAGCTCAGGCCACAGCACAGACAACAATATGGAGAACAAATGGGGAGCAACATGTTAAACACAGGCACAGCTGCCTGATAACTTCGTCTTACACCACTCTGACAAGACAGCAAACACAGGAGCATGCATCTACATTCCCAAACAATTAGACAAGTGCATGTGCATGTCTCTTGGCAATCCATCTCCATGCACAGATGACAACAGACCTCTAGTGCTACCCTGCAGGGCAATCTAACACTGCCATGGCAAGGATTTCACCACTTTCCTGATGTAAGGAAGGAGTCAAACCATGACCTTTTCTGCAATAGATTTTCTGAATGAGATAGCTGCTGAGATAGTATCTGAAGAATCCAGCCCCTGAATAGCCGCTTCACCCTGCTTTAATGCCTTTGCCTTGTTTGCCAGCACTCCATTTAGTTTTCCAGATTTCACTACATACAACTTGCGTAAGATGTTGCAGTCTCGATGTAGTGGCATCGTAGTGGTTTTCTCACCAGCAATCAGAGCACAGGAAGGTGGAAAGAAGAGCAGAAAACTGTTTATCAACAGCACTTCTTCAGAAGTGAAAAGCAATTCCCTGTGAAAAGACAGAAAGAAATCTTCACAATAAAGGAAAAAGAGCAAGTGAAAGGGAAGGAATGAAACAAAAAGGGGAAAAAGAAAGATCAAGTAATCCTGTTATTAAGATATACAACAAAATCTATTTACTAGTCAAAGAATCTTTCCTCCAAACCCCTTGATTATGACATTCTCAGATGGGTCTGCTGCAAAATAGTAAAAGGTAGAGGGGGGATTGATGTCCTGTTCCAGTTCTTTCTGTTCCACCTCTCACCTCTGAGTTCTGCTGAATGTGACATTTTTCCCTGGCACCTAATACACAGGACTTTGCTACTAATTTTATGCACAGAGTTCTCATGCTGTGTAATTTGAGGCCAGAGACTCCTCCAACAGCCTGCCCGACAGAATACACACCCTTCAACACTGCTCCTGCTGCAGAGAGATGGGGGAAGGGAAAAGGAAATGAGCCAAAGAAGAAACAAGCTTTCAGACTTGTCCAAAATGTTCGGCTGATTTTTGGCTCTCGGATCTATGAGAGATCTACCTCCAGCTCTCCCTGTCCTGTTTGTCAACAGACCAGTTCATTTGCTAGCAATTACAAAGGCTCAGTCAAGTTAAGGTGCTCGCTTTTCCTTTTTTTTCCCCATATTAGATTTTATTTGGCTGCACTACTACTAAATCAGACTGCTGGCCACAATTCTTTTTGAATACTACCCTGAAATAAAACCAAAACCAAATTATTTCTGCAAGATAGTACTTGAGGATTTAAAAGATAATCTGATGTCCCTTGCTCCCCACCTTGGTTAACATCTCTGCATCTGACAGAGCCAGTCTGTACTGTAATATGCTCCTCTAAAATGAGAGCAGACAAGCAACCTTCAAAATCTGTCCTGGCTGTACTCAAGAGGGGTTTGAACTGGATGCATCCCCATTAACTGACTCTAAGGCCTATGTGCCAGACACCCCTCTTTGCTCCCAGCTAACTGCATTGATTTTTGCTGAAGACTTCTGTGCAAAGTGCTCATTCCACTGAAGAGGAAATCTTGAATGAGACACATCTTTTATACTACTTACTTCCACCCTGGCACTGATGATGATGCCACAAGGAGAATACACCATACCAGTGTCTATTCCCAACACTGACTTTTTCTTCTCTTGATGGTATTAACCAATAGGCAGTGAAGGAACCACAGGTTAAAAAAGGGGGTGGGGGAGGGAATAATTACTCTGATAACATAATTATATCAGTAACTTCTCCTACTGCAAGGACTTTATGCCAGAAAAAGATCAACTGTCCTGCCTAGAGATTTCTTTGGATGGTACAGCATCCTTCTCACTAATGCTTTTTCTCCTGTAATTATGTTGGCCAGCAGTATCAAGTACAGACGTGGCCTTAGAAAATAAAAGCACCTCAGACCTTGCTTCACAGCAAGTGCTGTCTGAGACTAAACAAAACCTTTCTTGAGGATTTGAGAAGAGATTTTTTTTCTGCTGTTCAGCTGCAACACAATTCAAGCTTTGACATACAGAGAGCTTTCTTTGCAGTTCATTAAATATGTGTCTACGTAGACAGACAAGAGAAGAAAGTCTGAGAAAAGGAAAACAGTCCTTTACTCCATATCTGGGGTGGGGGATAAACAGGAGATTAGGCATAAAAAACAGGTAAATTCATATACTAATCTGGTACAGCCACCAACATGCTTAGCTGGAGAGACAGAGGAATATGAAAGGAAAAACAGAGGCAAAGCACGGGTAACAGAAAAAGGAACATAAAAGGAAAAACAGGGATGTGTGGAAGCAACCAAATGTAAAGAAGGATTGGGAAGAATCCATCTCTCCTATAAAGACATGCGTTGCATTTCCAAACTTGACCCACATGTGTCTAGCTGTCCAATTTATGAGAGACATGAAGCTGACCAGACAGCAGGCTGGCCATAAATCACATCTCTTAGGTAAGCCAAGATGATTTACATTAGGAAAGAGGAAGGGAAAAATAACTAATAAGATCCTTGCCCTCCAGGACACTGCCTGGGCACTCTTTTGGCACCTAAAAATCTGCAGGTGTCCTGAGGTTGGCAATATTCCTTGCCAAGACCTCTTCACTGTAAAAGCTAATAGATCAGAGCCTTCTTTCCATTGCCTGACAGCATGGCTTTCTGGCACAGCTACACTTTCAGATCCACGGTACTCACAATTTTGCTGACTAAGGTTTGCTCAAACCCTTGCCTTTTCTTTCATGTATCTTAGTGGTTTATCCTCTTCATTTCTTTTTTGCTACCAGGAAAAACAACAACAGTAGGCAGTAGGTCAAGAGAATTTACTTTTCTTCCCTACTAAACTCTTTAAAGGCTGTATCTGGAACACTGGCACTGGTTTTGGAGCCCACAAAACAAGAGACATATTGACAACCTGAACAGAGTTCAACAGAGGACAAAATAGGCTGGAGCATATGATATACAAGGAAAGGCTGAAGTAAATGTGTTTGTTTAGCTTGGAGAGGACTGAGAGGGAGATCTAATTACTAATCCAACTAAATGAAGTGGAATTAAAGAGGAGATGCAGCTAGACTCTTCTCCTAGGTGGACAAACAAAAAAAAGGCAGGGAACAAGAATCACGAGATGTAAGAAGGCAAAAATCTCATTAGAGATAACAAAATATAATTCAGCCTGACACTGGAACAAGGGCTCAGACAGGCTAGAGGATCTCCATCCAGGGACATCTGCAAACTTTGACTAGACAAGCCTTATCTATCTTTATTATGAACCCAGCTTTAAGCAAGCCATTGCATAGATGACATCCTGGGGCCCCTTCTACTCTTATTAATTTTATGTTCAGGTACCAAATGCTATTTTCAGCTATCTGAAGTCTCCATTAGAGTTATTGGTTACCTATTCCAAAACAATCTGCTGGACCTGAATTAAAATTTCACATACATTTGGCAACTGTGAACAGTTTACTGTGTAAGGTACAGTGCTATAAAACTCCATTTTTCTGCATAAAAAGTAAAAGAAAGGAATAAGAAGAAACAAAATCTAAAAACAAGACTTCTAAAACCATTTCCTGTAATAACTTCATAGCAAAACATATTGATTGATATTCTTGTCTTGGGTTGCCAATAGGCAGCAATTAACTGACCTCTGTTACTTGCTTATACTACCTGCCACACGTATCTACAAATCTTTTTCTCCTTGAACATCAGCTTTTCCCTCCTCACTGTTTCTCCCCTGTGGCACTCATCTCTCTCCAAGCCCATCTTCCTCATCAACATACCTTTTAGTCTTTTTTTTTTTTCTTTTCCATCCCTATCACACTCTTCTCAATTCTAATCCTAAATCTCTGATCTTGAGTTGGAGTGGGTGTAGCAACCTGGAGTGAGTTGAGGGCACAGAGTGTCTGCTCAAAAAGTTTGCTGATGACACCAAACTGGAAGGCTTGGCTGATACAGCTGAAGGCTGTGCCGCCTTCCAGAGAGACCTGGACAGACTGAGAGCTGGGCACAGAGGGACCAGATGAAGTTCTACAAGGACAAGTGCAGAGTCCTGCATCTGGAAGTGGATATGGCTATCATCAAAATGAACTTACGCACTACTCTGCTGGGTTAACAGGAGAAAGAGTCTTGGAATGCCACAGCACTGATAAGAATAAAGAGAGTGAAGGCAATGGGAGTCGAGCTGCTAAAGTTAAAAAAAATCTTGAGGGATAATATTTGTTGCTAATAAAATTAGTGTAGGCCTAGTGCTTGTGTAGCTGTCATGGGCTGTGTGTCTGACACAGTGGGAAAAAAAGGTTGAAGGAGAAAGTATACAACTTTAAATTAGGCTCTTCAAAACTTAACTCATAAAACAGTAACTAATGAAATCAGCACAGGCCTAAGAAGAAAGTATACAGCTTTAAATTAGCCTCTTCAAAACTTAATAAAATAATAACTTAATTAATAAATAACTAATAAAAATAACTAATAAAATTAGCATAGGTCTAAGAAGAAAGTATACAGCTTTAAATTAGCCTCTTCTAAACTTAACTAATAAAATAATAACTTAATTAATAAATAACTAATAAAAATAACTAATAAAATTAGCATAGGTCTAAGAAGAAAGTATACAGCTTTAAATTAGCCTCTTCTAAACTTAACTAATAAAATAATAACTTAATTAATAAATAACTAATAAAAATAACTAATAAAATTAGCATAGGTCTAAGAAGAAAGTATACAGCTTTAAATTAGCCTCTTCTAAACTTAACTAATAAAATAATAACTTAATTAATAAATAACTAATAAAAATAACTAATAAAATTAGCATAGGTCTAAGAAGAAAGTATACAGCTTTAAATTAGCCTCTTCTAAACTTAACTAATAAAATAATAACTTAATTAATAAATAACTAATAAAAATAACTAATAAAATTAGCATAGGTCTAAGAAGAAAGTATACAGCTTTAAATTAGCCTCTTCTAAACTTAACTAATAAAATAATAACTTAATTAATAAATAACTAATAAAAATAACTAATAAAATTAGCATAGGTCTAAGAAGAAAGTATACAGCTTTAAATTAGCCTCTTCTAAACTTAACTAATAAAATAATAACTTAATTAATAAATAACTAATAAAAATAACTAATAAAATTAGCATAGGTCTAAGAAGAAAGTATACAGCTTTAAATTAGCCTCTTCTAAACTTAACTAATAAAATAATAACTTAATTAATAAATAACTAATAAAAATAACTAATAAAATTAGCATAGGTCTAAGAAGAAAGTATACAGCTTTAAATTAGCCTCTTCTAAACTTAACTAATAAAATAATAACTTAATTAATAAATAACTAATAAAAATAACTAATAAAATTAGCATAGGTCTAAGAAGAAAGTATACAGCTTTAAATTAGCCTCTTCTAAACTTAACTAATAAAATAATAACTTAATTAATAAATAACTAATAAAAATAACTAATAAAATTAGCATAGGTCTAAGAAGAAAGTATACAGCTTTAAATTAGC